>VMDO01001615.1:0-61222 GCA_007922755.1 Pedetes capensis | reverse complement strand
TAACACGGATACTGGGAAGAAATGCAGCAGTGGGAGGGAGGAGCTGGGCATGCTCTTCTAGAAAGCTCCCACACAGGCCAGGTGGCACAGGGATATTTAAAGGTGAGCATAGATTATTGGGAAATGTATATTAGTAACCCTAGGGAAGCTACTAAAACATTTTAAAACTGATATAAACTAGAAACCGCAAGAGGAGACAAAATGGGATCATAATTATAGGTCACACAGTGGTGAAGTAAAGCCAGAGAAAGGGAGACTGCTCTGGGAAGATGGGGGTAGAAGGTCTCCCTACTCCCTCGCTGTCATGAGGTGCTATAGAATGGGATCCGACTCATATCGACCCTATGTGCAACAGAATGAAACACTCCCCAATTCTCTGCCAGACATATGATGGTTTTTTTTTTATGTTAAAGCCCATTGTTGCAGACACTGTGTCAACCCATCTAGTTGAGGGTTGTCCTTTTTTTCATTGGTTTGCCAGTCTCCCAAACATGATGTCCTTCTCCAGGGATTGGTCCCTCCTGACAACATGTCCAAAATATGTAAGATGTAGTCTAGCCATCCTTGCTTCCAAAGAGTACTCTGTATTTCTTCTAGGACAGATCTGTTGGTTCTTTTGGCAGCCCATGGTATATTCAATGTTCATCTCTAGCACTGTAATGCAAAAGCATCAGTTCTTCTCCTGTCTCCCTTATTCAATATCCACCTTTCACAACCATCTGATGAGACTGAAAATACTATGGCGTGAGTCAAGTGTACCTTCGTCTTCAGTGTGACATCTTTAGATTTCAGCACTTTAAAAGAGGTCTTTTGCAACAGCTTCTCCTAATGCAATGCTTCTTTTGACTTCTTGGCTGCTGCTTCCATAGTGTTGATTGTAGAACCAAGTAAAGGAAAATCTTGGACAACCTCAACCTTTTCTCCATGTATTATGAAGCTGCACACTGACCCAAAGAAGGACTCAGGAGCCTTCTTTACAGGTAAACAGCCAAGGTTTATTGCTCTGCACCTACGAGATGGGAAGTAGGTAGCAACTAACAGCACTTGATGGTGATGTCCCACGTCGGATCTGCAGTTGCCTCTCGCAGATCACCTTCTCTCTCCTCCACCCCAGACTGGGGGAATTGGAGAGGCTTCATGACGTGCTTGGAGCATTTGCCTCTTCGCAGGCATTGAGCTTGACACAAAGTCTTGCTTGTAGCCAATGGTCTCAGGAGATGCTGGTCTTGGGAGCAGGCCAGGAATGGGGTGCGTCGGTCAAGGTGGACAGGCGAAGTGGCGAAGACATGAGGAGAGACAGTTGATGGGGTGAGCTGCTTGTATATGCTTTGGGGTAATGGGCAAGGGAGGTGTGGCCAATTAGGGTGGGACTCGCACAGGTAACTGACAGGTGGGGCAGTTATGGAAGATAGGTGAAACTGGGGTTCACTTCTCGGTGGGTTGGGTACAGGGTAGGCCAATCAAGGGATGTCCCTTACTGACCAATCTGGAGGCTTAGGATGGCCAAACAGGACCGAGATAACCAAGTCCAAGATGGACTGGTTGGTGGCCATTTTGGGTGACACAGTGGGAGGGGTAGGAGTGAAGGATTAGGATGTAGGACAAGGGTCACTAGCCCTGGAGGATAGATGTTGGTCCTCCAGGCGGGCCAGACAGGCCCCTGTCCCTGGGGTCCTCTCTAGGACTTTCAACATCATCTCTCAGAGGGAGTGATCACAGGTGAGAGGGGAGGAGCAAAGTAAGGCTTGGGAAGGTTTTAGGCCTTTGCCTGGGTTAGGTAGAGTTCAACCCAGGCACTCTCCTCCAGGGCTCCCAAATGATCCACACCAAAGTACTCAGGTTTAAATTTTAAGAAGTTGCTCATCATGAAGAATACCAGGAGGATGTCACACTGGATAGAAAAGGAGGGCAGATGCCCACGTCAAGACAGCAGCGATCAGAGTGATCCGGTCAGGATTGTAACACAGCCATCAGGACGATGTTTCAAGGAGCAATTGCAAACACATGGGAAACAAACAAAGCGCTCAGGTCTCAGTGAGGAGAAGGAGATATGAAGGGGCCCCACGTGGAAACGCTGAATGGGAAACCAGCTCTGGGTTTCTGGAATAAATCCCGCCCGGTCACAGCGTGTCATCCTCGCTGCGTGTTGCTGGATTTGGACTGCCGGCGTTTTGTGAAGGATTTTTGCGTAGATGTTCCTATGGGTTCCTGATCTGTAGTTTTCTGCTACTCCTGTGTCTGGTTTTGATTTCACAGTCATGCAGACTGGGTAATGACTCACTCTATATTTCAGAAGAATTCCTGAGGGACTGTTGCAAATTCTTTCAAACATTGAAATGGTTCACCAATGGGGCCACCTGGTCCTGAGGTTTTCTCCTCCTCCTCCTCCTCCTCCTCCTCCTCCTCCTCCTACTACTACTACTACTACTACTACTCCTCTTTTTCTTTCTTTTTTTTCTTTTCTTTTTTTTTGGGGGGGGCGGCTATGTAGCCCCAGCTGGCCTTGAACTCACAAATCTCCTGCCTTAGCCTCTTGAGTGTTAAAAATAAAGACATGCACCACCATGCCTGGCTCAGTCCTGGGATTTTCTTTGTGGGAAGATTATGAAGTGCTAATTCAATCTCTTTGCTTGTTATGTTGTTGTTGTTGCTGTTGTTGTTAGGTGCTGTCAAGTTAGTATCTGACTCGTAGCGACCCTACAGACAACAGGCAAAACATTATTGCTTGTGTTTCTCTGCTGTTCATAGGGTCCTCAGTGGCTGACTGGTTTTTGGGAGTGGGTTGCCAGGTCCTTCTCCCAAGCCTACAGCACCTGGTGTTCCCAGGTGGTCTCCCAGCCAAGTCCAACCAGGCCCAAGCCTGCTTAGCCTCCGAGATCTAACAGGATTGGATGCCACAGGGCTACGGCTGCACACTCTGCTTGTTGTAGGCCTCTTTAAATGTTCAGCTTCTTCTTCATTCCATTTTGGTAGCTTGCATCTTTTAAGGAACTTGTCCATTGTGTATAATTTGTTGGCATGCCACCTTCATAGCATTCCTTCATGTGCTTCTTAAATTTCCGTGAAGTCAGGAATAATGTTCCCCATTTCAATACTGATCTTAGTGATTCGAGATGCTCACCCTCCCCCAGCCAGTCTAGCTAAATGAGATTTTGCTTAGATGGCCTTAATGAGACATCTAATTTGCTGAGTTTTTGTCATAGACAAGTGCTGAATTTTATTAAACATTTCCTCTAATTCTATTGATATAATCCACTCTTCACTCACTCACCATAGGAAAAAACAATAGAGTTTCAGTCATGAACAACACTGAAAAATATGCATGCAATTCATTAAGGAGCTATTGTTTCTGTTACATATATTACAGGGGCATTTGACTTCCTAACTTGTGTGCATATGGTGTCTAAACTAAATTTTCTTAATGCAAATAAGATACACACCTAATTTTTGCAGAGAAGTCTCTGTGATGAATGTTGTTGTTATTGTTAGGGGCCATCAAGTTGTGCCCAACCCATATTGACGCTCATAGGGTTTTCAATGGCTGATTGTTTTGGGATTGCCTTGGGAACGGATTGCCACATCCTTCTCCCATTTTTGTGGTGGTGGGATTCGAACCCGGGATCTCAGAGACTGCAGAGCGGTGCTCTACCAACTGAGCTAAATCCCAGCCTTGTGATGAATGCTTGTTGTTGTTGTTAGGTGCCATTGAGTCGTGTCCAACTCATAGGGACCCTCAGAGGGTTTTCAATGGCAGATTGTTTCAGGGTTGCCTTGGGAGTGGGTTGCCACGTCCTTCTCCCATTTTTGCGGCACTGGGAATTGAAATCAGGACCTCAGAGACTGCAAAGTGGTGCTCTAACTAGTGACCTCTAAATAGTACATCCCCAAGTTTGAAATGAGCTGGGATTTAGCTCAGTTGGTAGAGCGCTGCGCTGCAGTCTCTGAGGTCCCAAGTTCAATTCCCAGCACCGCAAAAATGGGAGAAGGGCCTGGCAATCCACTCCCAAGGCAATCCTGAAACAGTCAGCCATTGAAAACCCTATGAGGGTCGCTATGAGTCGGATACCGACTCGACGGCACCTAACAACAACAACAACAAGTTTGAAGTAATGCAGTACAATTCCAACAGGAATCAAGTATGTGAGCCTGACCGGGAGGATAGGCACAAGCGAAGAGGTAAACGCTCTGGGATAAGAAGACAGGTGATTGAATGAAATCAGATGTATCCCGTCAGATATTCAAGTGCAATATCAGATGCTGGTAAAGGAGGGTCAGTGTGACCCTCGAATAGATAGGCGGATCACAGAATAGAATGAGAGATAAGAAATCCAAATCAGTGTATGAGAATGTAATTTATGACAAAAATGAGTAGAAGAAAAATGATTACCCAAAAAAACATTTTTGGGACATTTATATAAAAAAATAAAGCTGGGTCTTTGGCTTACTCATAGTATTGAAATTAATTCCAGATGGATGAAGTATTTAAAAACAAAATATAAAATCATAAAATTATGAGGGGTAACTGAGTGAAAATTTTAATAATATTGGGATAGGGTGATTTCAAAGCCAAAAAGAACAAGGAAAAAGACATGGATCCAAATTATAAACTTATCATTTAGCAAAAAAAGAATATTTAAAGGAAACATCACTTTAACACTTTAAATCACGAATAGGTTGTTACGAGGAAATCTTTGCAGCATTTAACAGATAAATTGTTAACTTCTCTAATTTACAAAGTGTTTCTTCAATTAGTAAAAAAATGATTGCACCAATAAAAAATAGGTTGAGGGCAATTGCAATAGAGGAACCAATACTTAAGAGGCCCAACTTCAGGCTTTATCAAGGAGCCACAAATAAAATTAATAGTAAGGGAGTTGAAAGCTACTAATATTCTAACAAAGATGTAAAAGGCAAGAGACATCAATATTTGTGTTAAATATTTCCCCTAAATTTGTATTGGCTTAAATTTTTCTTTTAGGCCTTATAGATTATCTTTTCTCTTGTGAGTTTTTCTTTTGCTTTTATGAATGAACTCCTTTTCCATTCTGAAACTGACATTTACTTATAACTCTAGTTCTTAGAGATTTCTTTTTACACATAGCTCCTTAATACCTTACAAGTTGACTATAGTGTTCAGTGGGCTGGGATTTAGCTCAGTTGGTAGAGCGCTTCTCTGCTGTCTCTGAGGTCCCAAATTCGATTCCCAGCACCACAAAAATGGGAGAAGGACCTGGCAACCCACTCCCAAGGCAATCCCGAAACAATCTGCCATTGAAAGCCCTTTGAGGGTCGCTACGAGTCAGATACCGACTCAACAGCACCTAACAACAACAACAATAACATAGTATTTGATATAAGAATTAATTCATTTCCAAATCGTTCTTTAGGTGCCTGACACTATATACCGTGCAATCCTTCCTTCTTAAATAGCTAACACAACTGGGTTTATCTCTGCTATAGATGAGCCTCTATAGATGAGGCTGGGGTTTAGTTCAGTGGGTAGAGCACTGCTCCACACTCTCTAAGGACCGGGGTTTGATCCCCAGCACTGCAAAAATGGGAGAAGGACGTGGCAATCCACTCCCAATGGAATCCCAAAACAATCAGTCATTGAAAACCCTATGAGGGTCGCTATGAGTCTGATACGACTCAATGGCACCTACCAACAACATAGACGAACCTCATCATCTTTGCCTCTCTTCACCTGTGCTTGTTTCTACATCTGATTTTTTCTGCCAAACCTCTCATTACAGAGAAAAAAATAAGGAAGACCAAGAATGGTCCGTGTTTTGCCCTGGGTCCCACAGCTGGCTGAAGGCAGAGCCTGGCGGGACCTCCATCCGGGCCCAGCTCCTGAGCACAGCATTCTGCCTGAGCTACACACCTTCTCCACCAGGCCCCTGGTGGTGGCAATGCCTCACCCTGCCCCACCTGATTGTCAGAGCCCTGTCACAATGGGAAGGGGGAACCCATCTCATTGGCAGGGGCCACAGCCTCCTGCCACGTCCGAGGAGATCTGCTGCCTAGGCTCTCATCTGAGAGGCCCCAATATGCTATCCTCCAGAAGCCACGGCCACAGAGTGGCTGGAGAGCAGGCCACCCGGCAGAGGCCCCCCGTTCCCCTTCCTCTCTTCCCACCAGGGCCTGATGTGGGGCTCGGTTTGCCTGGGTCCACACCCCAACTCTGCCCCATCTTGGAAATGAGAACAACAGGAGGGTCTCACAGCTGGGATTTAGCTCAGTTGGCAGAGCGCTGCGCTGCAGTCTCTGAGGTCCCGAGTTCAATTCCCAGCGCCGCAAAAATGGGAGAAGGACCTGACAATCCACTCCCAAGGCAATCCCGAAACAGTCAGCCATTGAAAACCCTATGAGGGTCGCTACGAGTCGGATGACGACTCGACAGCACCTAACAACAACAACAACAACACTCACGCCTAGGGACCTCGTGGCGATGGACCGAGTTAACCCAGGTGTCCTGCTCGGCACAGTGGCCCCAAATGCTAGCTACGAAGATGAGTCTTACCAAGTCTATTCAGTCGAGAGGTTGGCGTCTAGGCAGATTTATATGATTTGTTTTAGCAGGCACGCGCTTGGTTCTCGTTAGTGTTGAAATCGGTGTCTGGGGGGCTTGCCGTCATCTCTTACCAAATGTCCCTGGAGGAGGCCAGACGTCCCCTCAGCACGTGTGGTGGAGTCACCGTGCATGTTTCACCTGGCCAGCGTGGACCGCAGGTGTTTCACTGGCTTTGTGTACAGGAGTGGATTTTTCCACAGGGGCCCACCACAGGTGGCGCGCTTCCTGTCATAACGCGCTGGGGGAATGCCATTTTGCTCCTGGAGAAAAAGAATTCTTTTATCTTATTGGGCAGAGAACAATAACAGACCACAGAGACCCAGTAGTACATTCACAGCATTCTTGTCTGATGAAAACCTGATTGGCTCGGCCCAGTATTGATTAAACAATAAAAATCTTGGCGTGAAACGACTTCGCAGGCAAAGTTCATTTAGGGTCAGGTTGGCTTCACCAGCACCGTCCTATCCCAATATTGTACTTCTCAAAACCGGAATGTCTGGTGCCTCTTCTGAACTGGAATTTTGATAAGAGAACAAATCTCCCGAAGGCAGCTCTTGGATCCCTGCTGCTTCCTCAGTTTCCTTACGACTAACCAATCCAAGGCAGGCTGGGATTTAGCTCAGTTGGTAGATCGCCGCTCTGCAGCCTCTGAGGTCCCGAGTTTGATTCCCAGCACTGCAAAAATGGGAGAAAGTCATGGCAATCCACTCCCAAGACAATCCCGAAATAATCAGCCATTGAAAACCCTATGACAGTCGCTATGAATCGGACACAACTCGATGGCACCTAACAACAACAACAACAACCAATCTAAGGAGAGGGTGAAGTGGACACAGGCTCTATTTTGCAACACTCTGCCCAGATGTGCACTGTCCGGATGCTGAGTCTGACTTCAACTCATCAGTCAGAAAGCAGACCAACCCCCGGAAGCCCTGCTGTGTTTGTGTGCCAGCTATGATCCCTACCCCACTCCCCAAACTCCTTCCTGTTCTCAGATACCCAAGCAGACACTTCCTTGACTTTCCAGTGTCCCCTGCCTAAATTTCCAACCTTCCCCTTCTGTACTACCTTGCTGTTGTTAGGTGCTATCCAGGCAGGTCCGACTCATAGCGACTCTGTGTACAACAGAACAAAACACTCCCCGACCCTGCACCCTGCCTGGCACTAAGTCAGTTCTCCTCTGCTATTCATTGTGTTTTCAATGGCTGATTGTTTCGGGAGTGGGTTACCAGGTCCTTCTCCCAAGCCTACAGCATCCGCTATTCCCAGGCAGTCTCCCATCCAAGGACTAACTGAGCCAACACTGCTTGTCGTTGTTGTTAGGTGCCATTGAGTCAGTATCCAACTTGTAGCGACCCTACATACAACAAGTGAAACACTATTATCAGTGCTTCTCTGCTATTCATGGGATTTTCTTTATTGGAAATTTTTAATGTACATCTTAATGTGATTCATTCTGACATGCTTTTCATTGTGATATTTCCGTATATGCATTTTGTTATACATTATTCATATGGGTTCCCCCTTACCCTCTTGTACACTTCCCCCATCCCCACCCCACCCCATCAAAGACTTCTCTATCATTTACTTGTCTTTTTATAGGACTTTCAATGGCAGATTGATTGGGAGGGGGTTTCCGGGTCTGTCTCCCAAGCTTATAGCACCTGGTCTTCCCAGGCGGTCTTCCATCCAAGTACTAACCAGGCCTGACCCTGCTGAGCTTCCGAGATCTGATGGATCGGATGCCACAGGCCTAGGGCTGCAGGCTGACACTGCTTAGGAGGAACATAACATCTAGAGAATTGTGTTAGGGGATTTGTCCACCTTCAGTCTCTTTTTCTCCTCTCATTCTACTGTTGGCTGTAATGGTTTCTAGTCAGTCCATCCTATGCGACAATTGATAGCCCAGCAATGGTATTCCACCTAAAGGTGCATGACCACAGCTAGCCTGCCAGGGTGGAGTAGAATTCAACACAAGCTGTTTCTCTGCATATTCAATGCATGCTCACGCGTGCACCTGCACACCACACTTGCATGCACAGGCATACACATGGCCACAGGCACTCATCCAGGATGCCTGTGGAACAGCAATGAGCCAAAGGAACCCACCAGCCCAAGGGTGGGTCTCGTGGCCAAGCTCAAAGCTCCAACTCATTCTTGCACGGTTGCCACGGCCTCAGCGGTTCTATGCTGGAATTCCTCTAGGAAGAGTGTGCATGCCATTCCCCATGGCACAGGTCATCACAGTCTGTCAGGGTTCAGCTCAGGCCCAGCAGAGATCAGAGCCTTGCCCTGACACCAAGTGGGTATTGGAGACGCACTGGACCAGGTTGGTGTAGTGGCCAGAGGCGCCAAAGAAGGACCTCAGGAGACCTTCTGCAGGAAACAGGAGAGGGAAGTTTATTGGGTTACTCCCCAAGAGGGGTGCAACCAGCAAGCAGCCCCTGTCAAGTGCTCAAGTGCTAGCTCTAAGACTGCAGCATAAAATGCTGTGGGCTCACTGGTGGAACAGCTCAGCCTTAAAGGCACAGCTACAGGCAGGTGGTGTTCCACTGGGCTGAAGGTCCAGTGGTCTTGACTCTCGCAGCTCGCCTTCTCTGCCTCCCTCCTTCCCAAGGATGGGAGGATTTGGGACGCTCTTCGTGGCTTGCTTGTAGCCTTCAGTGCTTCAGGCCCCTGGTCTTGACCTGTAGGCTTGCTTGGAGATCTTCCACTGGATTGGGGAGCACTGGATCAAGGTGATGGGGTCTGGGCAACAGTTGAGGGATGGAGAACAGTGGTGGGGTGAAGGGGGTCCAGGAGCCCTGCTTATACAGGGTCTCGGAGCAGGGGCATGTACTGGGGTTAGCCAATCAGGGCACATTCCTGACAGGTACAGCAGGTGAACTGTCATACCTGCCAGGTAGGGGCAGTTATTTAACTGTGGTGCTAGGGGTAGCCAATCAAAATTGAGGTGGTTGAGGCTAGTCAGGCTGGTCAGGGGCCATCTTTGCTCGCTTGATGGGAGCTGTAGGAGTGAGTGAGTGGAATATGGCCTGGAGTCAGCTAAAGGCCAGTCCCTCATGCTAGTATGAGGGACCCTAGTTATGGGGTGCATTTTAAAAATCCCCAACAACAGCCATCCTGGCTTCTGGGAATGTGGGCTTTATTCAAAGCAGACAAGGCTCATGGATAGCTTATAGTGGGCGGTCTCTGTCCCCTGCTAGACCTCTGCCCTGGCACACCAGCTACCAGCTGCTATGAGGGGTGCTGCTGAGGACTCACAGCTGCCCTTTCCTGAGAACACGTGGCCTGGGGACAGTGAGAGCCTTTGGCCCCGAAAGCCATATGCACACACAAGACAGGCAGGGGCCAAAGCTGGATGAGTGGAAAAGGCCAGACCCTGTGCCCCAAAGTGGGCCCAGCTCTGTGGTGCAGTTGTCGGTCCCCAGGTCCCCACAGGAGCAGGCAGAGGCTGGGCTTCCACCAGGACCCGCCTGACCCAGCTGCTCCTTCTCACTGTGCCCTGAGGACCCGTCATGAGACCCCACACCGTGGTCCTCCTTTGGATCATTTAGACAGCCACACTGCCCCTGCACTGGGAAGCTCACTGGCAACCTTCTCACCCTCAAAACTATTGGACTAGCCACTGACCCTCCACCCTCTGTTCTGCAATGACATGATCAGCCTTCACTTTGACTCAAAGACCAAAGGAAATACTCTATATGAGTTATGGTTTTAAAAAATCCTTTGGGAGCCAGGCGCAGTGGTGCATACCTGTAATCCCAGCGGCTCGGGAGGTGGAGGCAGGAGGATGGCAAGTTCGAGACCAGAGGTAGTCTGCGTAACTTAGCAAGACCCTATCACAAAAAGTAAAAAATGGGCTGGGGGTGCAGCTCCGTGGTCCAGCACTTGCAAAGCATGCAGGCGCGAGGCCCTGGGTTCAACCCCCAGTACCGGAAAAAAAAAATCCTTTGGGTATTAATAGTTAGATAATACTAATTCATCAGGAAACTGAAAAGGAATTAAAAATAAGTTCTACAAGTAACTGTGTCAGTCAACAAAGACTCCTTCAGGGCTCCAAGGTTCCACTTGAATGAGTTGTACAAAATGAATTAATTGTATAAAATTTCTTGTGCTTGAGAGTTTGAATTTTATCATTGGCCAAAAATACTCTTACCTGTTCTCCTTGAAGTGACAGGCTCATTCCATTCATTTGTTGTTGTTGTTAGGTGCCATTGAGTCATGTCCAACTCACAACAACTCTCATAGAGTTTTCAATGGCTGATTGTTTTCAGGATTGCCTCGGGAATGAATTGCCATGGCCTTCTCCCATTTTTTGTGGTGCTGGGAATCGAACTCAGGACCTCAGAGACAGCAGAGCGGTAGTCTACCAACTGAGCTAAATCCCAACTCCTCCATTCATTTAGTGTCTTTGTTTTGCAGCACTAGGGGTTGAACCCAGGGCCTCGTGCATGCTGTGCAAGCACTCTACCACTGAGCTGCACCTCCCACCCCATGTTTTACTTTTTATTTTGAGGCAGAGTCTTATTAAATTATGCAGGCTGCCTCTGGCCTGGAACCTGTGATCCTCCTGCCTCTGCCTCTTGAGTGGCTGGCATTCCAGTCATGGGCTACCACACCTGGCTCATTTCATTCATTTTTGAGATGCTGTCTCCCAGTGCCTAAGTATGAATACCCATAATGCATCTGGAAGTTATTCCTTACATTTCAGCCTACAACCCAATCACAGAAGCACTCTTCGAGGCAACCTGTGTATTCTGGTATGTTGAAGGGGGTTCATGTGAGCTTCTTATGCAAAATACTCAAAAACAAGGACTCAAGAGTCAAGATTTAATTAAGGCAGTAATTCATACTGCTGTGGTAATGGAGAAGACAGGTCTACTGCTGGAGTTTGACAAGACTGTCTACATTTCTGCCAAAGTGCCAGTACTATTATTTCTGCATCCACTAGGAAAAACGTCACCACAATTGTTTACCATAGAGTCTAGTCTGACTCATAGCAACCCTCATAGGGTTTTCTTTTCTTTTTTCTTTTTCTTTCTTTCTTTCTTTTTTTTTTTTTTCTTTTTGGCAGTACTAGGGTTGAACCCAGGGCCTCACACTTGCATGCTTTGTAAGTGCTGGACCACTGAGCTGCACCCCCAGTCCATTTTTTCACTTTTTTGAGACAGAGTCTCACCAGATTACACAGACTATCTCCGGTCTTGAACTTGCAATCCTCCTGCCTCCACCTCCCAAGCCGCTGGGATTGTAGGCATTTGCCACCGAGCCTGGCTCCTCATAGGGTTTTCAATGGCTGATTGTTTCAGGATTGCCTTGGGAGTGGGCTGCCATATCCTTCTCCTGTTCTCACGGTGCTGGGGAGTCCCCAGAGAGTGTGGAGCAGTACTCTATCAAGGGAACTAAACCCCAGCACCTTGTCAACACAATGGAGAAGGCAAAAATGTCCCCTTGGATTTTTTTTTTTTAGTTTAGTTCTTTTTTTTTATTAGAAATTTTTAATGTACATCATAATGTGATTCATTTTGACATGCTTTTCATTGTGACAATTTTCATATATGCAATTTGATAAACATTATTCATATAGGTTACCCTTTACCCTCCCCTATGTTTCCCCCCCTCCCCCCTTCCCATCTAAGTTTCCCATCCAAGTCTTCTCTATCTTTTACTTAGTAGTATTTTTCTATATGTCCTTGGGTTCCAGTTCTGTTTAAGATAGAAACTTTTCCTGTAGTGGTCTTTGTTTTATCTTGTTAGAACAATTACATGCGATTTCTAGTCCATTTATATTGACATCATTCTTATCTTCCCTCCCCCCCTTTTATTACTTTTTATTTTAAAATATTCTTCCTGCTTTGCTGATGTAGTTACTGTTGTTAGGTGCTGTTGAGTCAGGTCTGATTCACAGTGACCCTATGCATGACAGAACGAACCCCTCCCCAACCCTCCCGGCACTGTGTCAGTGCTTCTCTGCTATTCATAGGGTTTTCAATGGCTGATTGCTTCAGCATTGTATCAAGAGTGGACTGCCACGTCCTTCTCCTGCTTTTGCAGTGCTGGGGGTCAAACCCAGGACCTCAGAGAGCATAGAGCAGCACTCTATCAACTGAGCTAAACAATTGATCAAAAATTTCATCCATGGAAGGTGTACAATCTGGCCATTTGATACACTTACACCTAGTGAAATGACCACAACTATGGATCTAATTAATGCAACCACCAGCGCACATGGTAGCCGTGTGTGAGTGTTTGTGTATCTACTGTTAGCAAATTCCAAGTATACAGCATTGTTGAGATTTACAGAAACACTGCAAAGACCACGCAGATCACACCGAGAGTTCCCAAGAACCCCACACCCTGTTTTCCTTATTACTAACATCTTGCATTAGTGCAGTACATTTGTGATGAGTAGGGACCCAATACTGAAACAATATTAACTAAAGCCAGACTTTATTTAGATTTCTTCACTTTGCTTAATGTCTTTTCCCTGTTCCAGAATCCCAGCCAAGACACCACATGACATTTAGTCATCGTGTCTCCCTGCGCCCCTCTTGACTATGTCCATTTGTCAGCCTCTTCCTAATGTTGAAGACCTTATTTTTTTGTTATGTTTTGTTTTGGTTTGGTTTGGTTTGGTTTTGGTTTTGTGGTACTGGGCCTCGCACTGCTTTGCAAGTGCTCTACCCCTGGGCTGCACCCTCAGCCTATTTCTTATTTTGTATTTTGAATCTAAGTCTTGCTAAGTTACGCAGGCTCCCTCTGGCCTTGAACTTGCGATGCTCCTGCCTCCACCTACTGAGTCATTGGGATGACAGGTGTGTGCCACCACACCTGGCTGACCTTGACGGGTTTTTGTTTGTTTGTTTGTTTGTTTGTTTGTTTGTTGCAGTACGGGGGTTGAACCCAGGGCTTGGCGCTTGCATGCTCTGCAAGTGCTGGACCACTGAGCTGCACCCCCAGCCCATACTTTACTTTTATGGGACAGGGTCTCACTAAGTTATGCAGACTGCCTCTGGTCTAGAACTTGCGATCCTCCTGCCTCCGCCTCCCAAGCGGCTGGGATTACAGGTGTGCGCCACAGCGCCTGGCTACCTTGATAGCTTTGAATAACATAGGTCATGCATTTTGTGGAATTCCCCTTAATTGGTTTGTTCTGTTGTTTTATGTTGATTAGACTGGATTGATGGGGTTTAAGGAGAAAGATCACTAAGGTAAAGTGCCATTGGCATGGCATCCCATCATATCAAGGACAATCACCAGGGCTTCCTGATGCTGTTGACCTTGAGCCCTGGGCTGAAGACACTGTTAGTCAGGTTTCTGGAATGTAAAGTCCCTCTCCCCCTCTCTAGACTGTACCCTTGGAAGGAAGTCGCTCTGTGCAGCCCACGCTTGCTGAGTAGTTAGTTATGTTCCACTGCACTAGGCATGAAGGATCCACGTAGATAATTTGGAGTTCTCTTGATGGGCGATGTTCCTAGTGTTGTTGCAAAAATCATTTTGAGATTGCGTAACCCTCAGAGGGTGTTGAGGAGCCCCTAGGGGTCTGCTAGCACCATCTGAGAACCACTGTTCTGCATGATGGAGGCAGAGATGGATGTGGGGAACCCACCTGCCATCTTTGGTAGACAGTGGTAGGCTCCAGGATCCCCTGGAGAGATCTGGGAGCAGACAGCCGCAGCCATAACCTCGTGACAAGTGCAAGTCTGCTGAGGGCTCAGACTCCCCAGAGACACAAGCCTAATTCCCCCCACAAGCAAGAAAGGCAGACCCCCTAAAAGTGCTTCTATTGTTGCTATTAGATACCGTCGAGCCGGGTCTGATTCATAGACTCACAGTGACCCTCTTAGGGTTTTCAATGATGAATTGTTTCAGGATTGTTTCAGGAGTGGGCTGCCACATCCTTCTCCCATTTTTGCAGTGCTGGGGATCGAACCCAGGGCCTCAGAGAGTGCAGAGCAGCACTCTACCAACTGAGCTACACCCCAGCCCTGAAGTGCTTCTATGGAGTGGGAAAATGTACCTGTAGCTAGAAGAGTGGAAAAGGAATGATGAATATCAACTGCGGCTTATGCATCTGAAGCTGCAGTGACTTATTTTGTGTCCCTCTAACCCTCTGCCTGCTGCCGTAGCCCCGGGGCATCCAATACTGTCAAATCTTGGAAGCTAAGGAGGGTCAAGCCTGGTTAGTCCTTGGATGGGAGACCACCTGGGAACACCAGGTGCTGTAGGCTTAGGAGAAGGACCTGGCAACCCACTCCCAAAAGTCAATCCACCATTAAAAACCCTATGAATAGCAGAGAAGCCCTGACAATAGTGTTTCACCTGTTGTACATGGGGTCGCTATGAGTCAGATACCGACTCCACGACACTTACCACCAACAACAACTAACCTTCTGGGCTCAAGTCTGCACAGACTGAGTCTGGTCCCTACATTTAATTGACATCTGTCCCAGATGGCCCTACATCTCCCTCTCTGCAAGAAGGAGTGAGGGGGGTCTTGATTTACAAATCACTTGTTTAACCAGATGTTAGATGGGTAGCACAAGATCAGAGTGACACAGACGCCGGGCACTCAGATATTGCTTATGCACCTGTCCCAGGCACAGCTGCACCTGACCAGCACTAGCTTTGTCCAGGTGCAGCCTTCATGCAGGGGCCACCTGCATCCAGGCCCAACCTGGCAGTGCCTTGCTCAGATCTCACTCATCTCTTGGCTTCTCCTCTATGGCTTCTGATCTTGCCCAAGCCTGGGGTGTCATAGGCGCCCCTCAGTGCCCACGTGTGCACCGCCCAAATGTGCAGCTAGTTCCTGCCCACTGGGAAAGTCTTTGAACGACGGACGGGAGATGGGAATCAACGAGCACATGCCTCCCACCACCCCACCCCACACACCAATTCTGAGTCACACTTTATGTGGCTTCCCAAAGTCTTCCTGGCTTTAAACCCCTAATCTCCACGGCTGTGGTCAACAACACACGTTGCACTGATGTCTCTTCATTGCTAGAATTCTTTCTCTGCTCCTTTAGTTTTGCCTTTGGAATCACAGTTCCCAAAGAAAGTCCTCATGCATAAGTGTTTGTCTCAGGTTGTCTTTTCTGAAAAACTCAGGCTAAGACAGACCAGCACAGTGTTGTGACCATTAAGTCTCCGTTCCTTCCACAAATATTTATTAAGCACTTACTATGCACAAAGCATGGAGGTCAGCTTTCAGTCAACTGGAGAATCATCAAATAAATCATCCCAACTGTAAATGCTAGAAAAAGAGACACCTGATATGTGTTCAGATTCTGTGATACCCTAATCTAGGGACCACGGATGGGTTCTTTCTAAGGAAGGACTTCTCCCCTGAGGCCAAGGGTGCAAACAGGACTCACTGTGCCTGGGGGAGGTGGGAGAAGCAGACCAAGTATGCTGGGTGGGGAGCCAGCAGGCACACGGCCACGTGGAGGCAACGTGAGTCTGTAGAATCCAGACCCCAGCCAGGGTGAGGATGGCTGTGGGGAGAGCAGAGGGTGGGAGAGGAGTGAGGGAGAAGGGTTTGGTGCAGAAAAACAGAACCCAAGGGGAAGGAACCTTGAGAATTTTCCCCAGGAGCCAGGGGAACCCCTGAAGGATCCTGGGCACAGTTAGCACTCTCCAGAGATCACTTTGGCAGCCATGCTTGGTGGCACCCTCCTCTAATCCTAGCACTCAGGAGGCTGAGGCAGGAGGGTCACAAGTTTGAGGCCAGCCTGGGCTACAGAGCAAGACCCTGTCTCAACAAACAAGAAAAAGACCACATTGGCTCTGGAATGAGGACTATTTGGAGGTCAAGAGTAGATGTGAGGAGGCTGGCAGGACATGACTTGGGTGATCTAGGCAAAGGAAAGGTGGCTGGGATTCAGCTCGGTTGGTAGAGCGCAGCTCTGCAGTCTCTGAGGTCCCGAGTTCAATTCCCAGCACCGCAAAAATGGGAGAAGGACCTGGCAATCCACTCCCAAGGCAATTCCAAAACAGTCTGCCACTGAAAACCCTATGAGGGTCGCTATGAGTCAGATACCAATTCGATGGCACCTAACAACAACAACAAGGCAAAGGAGGGGTGGCTGGGATTTAGCTCAGTTGATACAGCGCCACTCTGCAGTCTCTGAGGTTCTGAGTTTGATTCCCAGCACCGCAAAAATGGGAAAAGGACATGGCAATCCACTCCCAAGGCGATCCCGAAACAATCTGCCATTGAAAACCCTATGAGGGTCGCTATGAGTCAGACAAGACTCAACGGCACCTAACAACAACAACAGGCAAAGGAGGAAGGCGCTACCACTACAGTGGGACCCCAGGTGAGGACAGGGAGAAGCTGAGAGATTTGAGAGTGGCAAAGATAATTCTTCAATTTATAAGCAAAATTTCAGTAAATTGATACACATATGCATTTTGATGAATAAATAAACGTTAAATAAATTATTTTATTTTATGACAAAATTTATCAAAAATTTCTCCGTGTCATGTTTCCAATTTGTGCAGAAACTCCACTTGTTTACCTAGTATTTATTTCTATTTGTGATGTTCTTTAGATGAGGAAGAGTTTTAATAAATCTTAGGGGATTTTAGCAGGGCGCCATGGTGCATGCTGGTCATCCCAGCAACTCAGGAGGCTGAAGCAGGAGGATGGCAAGTTCAAAGCCAGAGGCAACCTGTGCAACTTAGGGAAACCCAGTCTCAAAATAAAAATAAATAAATAAATAAAAAGAGGGGAGAGGAGTGCAGCTCAAGGGTAGAGCACCCTGGGTTCAATCCCTTAGCACCCCAAAAAAGTAAAAATCAATTAATCAATTAAATTTGGGAGTATATTAAAAGAGTCCTTTAATACACTGTATAATACTATGGTTTTCACCTTCATTTTCACCACACAGGTAAAAAGTAGGATGATTTGAATCAGCAACCTCCGAATCCAAACTCCATTTTTCACAAACTACCACAGTGGCTTTAGGCACATCAGTGAATGTTGCCAAGGGCATCTTTTCTTTTAATAAATCCAGAAGGAAGGACCTGTCACCATCTATCACTTGTATGTGTGATGGCTGGCGCTTTTGTTTTCAAACATATAATGATGGACGTAAGCTGCCAAAGACCATGCCTGGCATGAGTAGGTGCGTGGGAAGTGGCGTCCGCTCTCTGTGGCCATCACAGGTTGCTAATCTGGAGCCTTGGGGAAGGACTGGCAGTCCACTCCCTCGGCAATCCCGAAACAATGGCCATTGGTAACCCTATGAGGGTTGCTATGAGTTGGACCTGACTCAACGACAGCACCTAACAATGACAAAAAACAAAGATCAGGAGGCTTGCCCAGGTCCCCACCCAAACAACCTCCTCTTGGAAACTGCCTTTGAGTTATTTTTCACCTTTTCAGTCCATTAGTCCGCAGTGGCTCCCCTGTGCTCATTCCCTCCATCAATCTGCACAGATAATTCCAAATGAGACTCTCCTCTCCCCCAAACCCATTACTCATAGAGACGCTCAGTCATCCTAGTTCTGTGTGTGTGTGTGTGTGTGTGTGTGTGTGTGTGCTGGGGCTCAACCCAGGGTCTTGTGCACGCTGGGTAAGCACTCTACCACTAAGCTATACCTCCAGCGCATGTTTGCATTGTTTTTGTTGTTGTTTGTTTGTTTGTTCTGAGGGCGGTTCTGGGATGGAACCTAGAGCCCCACGCATCATAGGCAAGCGTGTGAGCCTCGAGTCCTCACATCTCCAGCCCCAGCTTCAACAAGCGGCTCACCTTCCACCCGATCCTCCCCTCACCTCAGCCATTGCAGAATTACCACCCATCACTGTGGTTGCTGCTGCAGGCACAGTGCCTCAGGCAGCCCACCCAGCTGCTGTCAAGGTGGCCGGTGGGGCACCCTGGGCTCCGGTGAGCCATCTTGGGTCGCATGCGCCCCTCCGCAGCCTGGCTATAGCCAGTGTGCCTCAGCTTGCTCTGCAAATGCTTCCAGAGCGGATTCTATCTCCCTGAGTCCCTTGGCAGCAGCCTCCCTCCCATTTTAACTCTATTAGTTTTATCTGTTCGCTGAGTCATCCTTCAGCACATGGTGGTCCACAGGCAGGATGACTGAGATCTTAGGTCAGATTCTTCGGAAAACAGCCTCCGTGCCCACGGAGGATGCCAAGGGGGAGTCAGCACACCCGGAGGGCTGTGATCAGGGCAAAGTACAACCAGACTTTCCGTGAATTTCCACTTGGACCAGCTCCCAAGAGTTGAGTCCTTCAAAGCAATGACTTGAAAGCTTAGTCTTTCATAACGAAATGCACTTTTTCAAATAACATTTTACAAAGAAAATATATAAAACAGATCAAGGAGGAGCGGTTCTGATCAAGCGACAAAGAGACATGGGGATCCAATCGATCCCCAGCCTCTCCCCAAATAATCCCACCATGGAAACACCCAGGTGCGAAGGAAGATGCTGAGAGTGGGCACTTGGCAGAGGTTGAGCTGGGGAGGGAGGATGAAGAACGCGCCCACCTGCACAGCAGGCTCTTCCTCTCCTTGCCCAGCCCTCAGGGGTGCCGTGTTCTGCCTCCTGCTTGCTTTCTTCCCTCCCTGATCGCTCTCGTGACTGTGCGTCACTGTGGCAGAGCATCATGGCGGCGCAGTAGTCTACAGGTGACTAAGTCAAACCAAGGAAAGGAGTTGGTTAGATAATGCAGCTCCCGGACTTGGAAGACGGCTGGAAAATCAGGCTAAGATGGGGATTGAGGAAGTTTCAAAGATCCCAGTAGTGGACACGGCAGGCCTGACCCAGTCTGGAATCAGCCCCCTCTCCTAGCGCCTCTGCTTCCTTGTGTTGGGAGACTGTATTTAGAATTCAGTGCCTGCCAGATGCACCCCTGCTTTTCCATAGAGCCTGCCCGATGTCCTCTTACCACAGCGGCAGGGCTGGCCTTGGGGCCTAAACTTCAGCTCCAAGCTGTCCTGTTTGTTCTCCAGGCACCATCCCCCCCACCGCCCTCCCCTCTCAGCCCCAACTGGTGCCATTCGCTCTGGCTGGAATCTCCTTGCAGCCCACAGCTCTAGTCCACACCTGGGACCTCTGCTTTTGAATGCTGGGCAAAAGTTTCACCTCACCCTTCAGTCTCTGACTTGGTTTCTCAGACACAAGCTCATTGTCTCTGAGAGTGGCTATGAAACACCTGAAGGTAAACTGAGGGTAAGAAGGACTCTCCCCGGCCCACCTCAAGAGGTGGGTTGACTCACGCAAGGTCTGTGGGAGCCCAGTGGCCGCCAGCGGAAGGGCCCATTCGTCTGAAAATCGCTGTCAAGAGCAGGGTTTCTGTTTCATCTGCCACCTGCCTCCCACCACCGCTCACCACAGCCACAACTTTACAGGAGTCCCTCACCTGCCTGCAGTGAAGCCAGGCCCAGCAAGAGCCATGGCCCAGAGCTGGAGACACTGCGGAGTCTGCAATCACCAGGGAAAGAGGGCCCCAAGTCCACAGATCAAGAATGATTATAAGCCAGGCACCGTGGCGCATGCCTATAATTCCAGTGGCTGGGGAGGCGGAGGCAGGAGGATTGCAAGTTTGAGGCCAGAGGCAGTCTGCATAACTTAGTGAGACCCTGTCTCAAAAAGTAAAAAAAAAAATGGGCTGGGGGGTGCAGCTCAGTAGTCCAGCACTTGCAGAGCATGCAAGCGCAAGTCCCTGGGTTCAACCCCCAGTACCGCAAAAAAAAAATAAAATAAAAATAAAAAAGAGAGAATGATTACAAATAAATGAGACCTGGAAACCTTTAGGAAGTCTGTGAGGGGCCAGGACCCCACAGCAGAGTCCAAGTGCAGAACCAAGAGTCTAGGACCTGGATGAAATGCCACAGGCAGTAGAACTCCGGGAGCAGGCCAGGTAACAGCCAATAAAAAACATCCACACTCACTGTTTCCTTCCATGAGCTGACATGAGTGTGTGCCATGGTACAGATAATTTACACATCCATCCCCCACCCACACACACTATCCTCTGAAAGGGTGGATCATGAGTTGTGTGGGAACCCTAATCGAACTTAGCAAAAACGTCCTCAAGACTGCGCCTCTACCAAGCCAATGGCCAAAGATGGATAAGAGAGTTTAGAAAACGTTCCAGATTCTTAGCAAGAAAGCTTGTTGCATAGCGGGGAGATTAGCTCTAAAGATAGTTACTTACAAAACTAATTGTGATTGTCTATAATATAAGGGGGCTGGGATTTAGCTCTGTTGGTAGAGTGCTGCTCTGCAGTCTCTGAGGTCCCGAGTTCAATTCCCAACACTGCAAAAATGGGAGAAGGTCCTGGCAATCCACTCCTGAGCAATCCCGAAACAGTCAGCCATTGAAAACCCTATGAGGGTCGCTATGAGTCGGATATCAACTCGACGGCACCTAACAACAACAACAACATAATATAAGGGGGCTGGGCTTTAGCTCTGTTGGTAGAGTGCTGCTCTGCAGTCTCTGAGGTCCCGAGTTCAATTCCCAACACTGCAAAAATGGGAGAAGGTCCTGGCAATCCACTCCTGAGCAATCCCGAAACAGTCAGCCATTGAAAACCCTATGAGGGTCACTATGAGTCGGACACGACTTGACAGCACCTAACAACAACAACAACATAATATAAGAAGCCCAAGGGGGAAAGCATGCAAGCATCTTAATAGCAAGAAGAGCCCAGAGAGTCTTCCACTATCACTTGGGGTTTGGGGTTTGGTTGCTCAGGTTGGACCCAGATGCATCAGTGCAGGAGCCAGACCGGAAGGCAGGTTACACAGTCACATCAATGGGTGTATTTGGTTCCGCAGAGCAAGTTTTCAGTTTTCAGCAGGAATGGACGGAGCAAGCATGTGCAAGGCGATGGGTCCGGCAGGGCGCCTGCTGATCCTGTGCTTCTCCGCGTGGGCCGTGTAGGCGTGTCTTACTCAGCGCTGCTGTGCGCCTTGGCGGGACACCCTGTAGCCCTTCCAGAGCACGAGCGTGGGAGGCTGACCGGGAGCTGCTAACAGGCCAGTGCCCACTCACAAGGCACAGCCAGTGAAGTAGACGCTCTCTGGGGAAAAGCCCAGCCTGTCAATAAACTCCCCGGCCACAGGGTGCCACGGACGCACACTGCACTCACGTGGTCTCTGTTGCTTTGATGCCCTCCTGTGGGACCGAGCAAGGGGAGGGGGAGGCGGCATCGTTGCTACTGTCACTTCTGTTGTCTGTGTAAAGAATAAACTATCTGAACCCAGGAGGTCTAGTGAGACCTTTCTTTACCAACGAGAGGAACGTGTAAGTGTCACTCTTTTTGTGTGGTATTATGGTATTTTTTGTGGTATTTTTTTGTGGCATTTTGTGGTATTTTTTGTGGGGTTGGACCCAGGGCCTCACACATACTTTGCAAGTGCTCTACCACCGGGCTGCACCCATGGCCCATTTTTTGTTTTTTATTTTGAGCCAGGGTCTGGCTAAGTTACGCCAGCTGCCTCTGGCCTCTAACCTGTGATCCTCCTGCCTCTGCCTCCTGAGTTGCTGGGATTACAGGTGTGAGCGACTGTGCCCTGGCTCTTTTTTAAATATTTATTTATTTATTTTTTAATTTTTATTTTTATTTATTTATTTATTTATTTATTTATTTTGCGGTACTGGGGATTGAACCCAGGGCCTCGCACTTGCATGCTCTGCAAGTGCTGGACCACTGAGCTGCACCCTCAGCCCATTTTTTTACTTTTTTTTTTTTTCTTTTGAGACAAGATCTCGCTAAATTACGCAGACTGCCTCACGTCTGGATCTTGCGTTCCTCCTGCCTCTGCCTCCCAAACCACTGGGATTACAGGCGTGCTCTACCATGCCCAGCTTTCTTTATTTATTTGTTTGAGGTACTGGGGAGTTGAAACCAGGGCCTCACACTTCCATATTTTGTAAGTACTATACCACTAAGCTGCACCCTCAGCCCATTTTATTTTTTATTTTTTATTTTGAGACAGGATCTCATTAAGTTACACAGGTTGCCTCTGGTCTCACATATGTGATCCTCCTGCCTCAGCTTCCTGATTCAGTGGGATTATGGGCACGAGCCACCCTGCCTGGCCATCTGCGTCATGTTGACAATATGTTGAGATAAGAACGAGGCTCCTGCTCTGCTTACATGGCCACACTGATGCCTATCTTAGCTGGGTATAAACCATGGTGGACCGGCCCCTCAAGGTGTCAGAGGATGTGTTCCTCACTCTTCCCAGAGTCCTCTGGGTCCCCCTGATGCTTGCAGCCTTCAAGGATGAGGCTGGGTGGCAGCTTCTCCCTGTGCTAGAGATCCTCCTCAGAGATGATGTGCAAAGGGCTTTGAACGCTGAGCTCCAGCAGGCACGGAGAGCCACAAGGATTCTCGGGTAGACTTAGGAGAATCCGTCTTTGTATGTGTCCATGTGGCGGAAATTCAGTTGCAAAGTCGAATTAAGAGTCACAGGATTGCAACCAAGTTGGTAGTTAAAATTTGACAAGTCCCTCGTGCTAAGGCAAAGGTACTATTTGGAACAAGTCGTGCCCTGAGACTTGGGATGGGGCTGTGGAATAGGCCTAGACTCATCTGGGAACCTTGGACGCTCAAATGCCCTTGACTGCCCCTTCCCAGAAGAACGAAACCTCTCCCCATGCCTGAGGTCATTCTTCCCTTGTTTAAAGAGCCTGTGGTCACTTCCTTGGGGCAGCTTTGCAAGACCTCAGAGGCTCCGGGCCCATCCTCACCACCTCTCGTGGGACCAGTTTCAATTCAAATCCAGTGTAAATTGGCTGACCATTGTAAGATCTTCAGTAGAAGGGAATGTTTATGCACCGGAGTCATGGCGCTCATCTGTGTTGGCAGGACCCTAAGGAGCGTGTGACTACGAAGGGTGCCAGACCAGCAAGCCTGGCCTGGGGCTGGATCAGGCTGCACTCGCCAGTAGGAACTCTTTCCCAAGATTCGGAATTTCGTGTTCTAGCTGTCACAGCTGGGATGGCTTTACTGGTTGGCTTTGTCATTGACTGGAACTTGGATTTAACGCTGACCTACATTCAAGGAGGTCAGAAGGTCAGAACTTCTGCAGCGTGGTGTGGAGAATGAAATCCAAATGCTTAGGAAGGTGGCGGGGGAGAAGCAGTTTGCGATTTGTGAAGCCACTCGTTTCTGCCTTTGCCATTTCCTCAGCTGAGCCCAAATGGCACTCACTTGTTGTTGTTGTTTTTGTTGTTGTTGTTGTTGTTAGGTGCCGTCGAATCAGTACCCGACTCATAGCGACCCTCATAGGGTTTTCAATGGCTGACTGTTTCTGGATTGACTTGGGAGTGGATTGCCAGGTCCTTCTCCCATTTTTGCGGTGCTGGGAATTGAGCTCAGGATCCCAGAGACTGCAGCGCAGCGCTCTACCAACTGAGCTAAATCCCAGCCCATGGCAGTCACTAGGGACTGAGAATCAGGGTCCTCTGTATGCTTTGCTGAAGCCCTCCCTGTGAGTGGAGATGAAAGGAGATTTGCTGCTCACGTGGAACCTCTGACCTTATCTCAATAGGAAGCAGGGAGTCCAAGAGTGACCGAGGCCAGAGAGCAGAATGACCCTCAGGACCAAGGGCAGCAGTTACTGCAATAGGCTATATGACCTGTGGGGTGGCATGCTTTGTACTGCAGAGAAGTGCGCTGATGGCTAATTTATTGTTTCCCATGGATGAAATGTCTGCAGTCTAACCCCTGTGGCATCCGACCCATCAGATCTCGGAAGCTAAGCAGGGTCAGGCCTGGTTAGTGCCTGGATGGGAGACCGCCTGGGAATACCAGGTATTGCAGGCTTGGGAGAAGGACCTGGCAGCCCACTCCCAAAAACAATCAACCACTGCAAACCTTATGAATAGCAGGAAGCACTAACATACAATTTTGCCTGCTGTACACAGGGTCACTATGAGTCGGATACTGACTCAGTGGCACCTAACAACAACAACAACATGGATGAAATAGATATCAATAACTAGAGATACACAGTGCCAAGTAAAAGAAGCCAATCTGAAAAGTTGACATGCTGCATGATTCCAACTGTATGACTACATTAGGGTTCTTCAGAGAAACAGCACAAACAAATAGATGAGGTGGGTAGATCTAGATAGATAGATGATTGATAGATGATAGATAGATAGATAGATTAGACAGACAGAAAGACTAGATAGATAGATAGATAGATAGATAGATAGACAGACAGATAAATAATCGACCAGTAGAGAGATCTGACTCAAACCCCAGCTGAAGCCATCAGGCAGGAGGAGTCACCTCTTATTCTACATGTGTTTGCCAGGGCATCATGGTGAGGAAGGCATGGTGGAGTCAATGGCAGGAGTGTGTGGCAGCAGACAGCCATTTGCGTCACAGTGGACCAGGAATTGAAGATCCAGGCCAGAACCAGGGGCTAGGTATCACTTTCAAAGGCCCACCCCCTGTCACCTACTTCTGCCAGCTAAGTTCCACCTCCTAAAAATTCCATGGCTTCCAAAAATAGCACCACCAGGCGAAAATCAAGTAATCAAACACATAAGCCTGTGCGGGACATTTTAAATTCAAGCCATAACACATCGTTGTTGTTGTTGTTGTTGTTGTTGTTGTTGTTGTTAGGGGCTGTCGAGTCAGGTCTGAATCATGATTCTCCTACATACAACAGAAGGGAACACTCTCTGACACTGTGCCATGCCTGGCACTATTCTAGATGACTCTCTGCTATTCACAGGGTTTTCGATGGCTGATTGTTTGGGGAGTGAGCTGCCCAGTCCTTCTCCCAAGCCTGGAGCACCAGTATCCCAGGTGGTCTCCCATCCAGGCACTAACCAAGCCTGACTCTGCTTAGCTTCCGAGATCAGATGAGATCAGACACCAGCAGTTGTAGGTCATGTGACACAACATGCAACGGCCCTGCACCTCTGTGGGCTTCCACTCACACAGCTCATAATCCCATCTAATCATGAAGAAACCATGGAATCCCAATAGTGGGACGTCCTGCAGAACACCTCCTCAAGGCACCTCAATCTGTCAAAGTCATCAAGAGGAAGGAAGCTCCAAGGAACTGTCACAGCCAGGAGGAGCCTAGGAAGACATGACACCTAAACGTAGCAATGGAATCCTGGGTGGGATCCTGGAGAAAGTAAGGGACGTGAGGCAAAAATGAAGGAGCTCTGCAGAAAGTATATTGTTGTTGCTGGACGCCCTCAGTCGGGTCCGACTCATAGCCACCCAAAGTACAGAAGAATGAAACACGACCCAACACTGAGCCAGGCACACAATCTTTTCGTGTTTGAGCCCAGTGTTGCAGTCACTATGTTCCTTCTCATTTTGAGTCGTGCCACCTCAGCAAAGGAGGGTCCTAGGGGCTTTACTCCATTCTTGTCATTAAGGTTGACTCTACTTTGGGGAGGCAACTCTTCCCCAATTATTTCTTGAATGCCTTCCAGCCTGGAGGGTTCATTTTCCTGCACTATATCTGACCGCACTTCTCTGCTATTCTCAGGGTTTTCAATGGCTAATTCTTTCAGGAGTGGGATGCTGGGTGCTTCTCCCTGGTCTGTCTTAGTCTGGAAGCTCAGCTGCAACCTGTCCACCATGGATGGCCCTGCTGGCATCTGAGATACCAGAGGCAGAGCTTTTAGCATCACAGCAATACGCAAGCCCCCACAGCATGGCAAGCTGACAGGCACATGGAGGAAGGAAGTATAGGCCTGAATTAATAATAGTTTGTTAAGATCTATTACCAATCTAGGCTCAAATGGATAAGAAAGGATTTGGAGACAACTTGTCTGATAGGAGGTGAGATCTTTGATCAAGGGGGAAGCCAAAACGAGGAGCCTGTTGATATGAACCAGAAAGCTCAACTGCTGCATCATGAAGCTGGGGAAGGAGGGCAAGGGGGTCTGTGCCTACCTCATCCACACAGTCACAGCAAGCAAGAGCACCTGGAACTCCTAGAACTCTCTAGAACTTCCTCTCTCTCTCTCTCTCTCTCTCTCTCTCTCTCACACACACACACACACACACACACAGACATATCTATCTTACCGTGACACCTTAAATATGGAAAGGTCATGGAGAAAGTACACACAGGCCTCATGCAGGGCAGCAGGGGCAGACATACGCTTGAGAAATCACTTTGTTACCTTCTTGGGAAAAAGGAAAAACCTTCCGATGCAATGCCCTGTGGAATATTTTAAAACACACAGAGAAGACAAGAGTTTTTCCTCCCATTCTTTTTTAAGTGAAAGGACAGGGACCTGTGTCACGCCTAGATGGTGACTCAGGGGCTATTTCCTGTCAATTAAGGCAGACAAAACTGTCTTCAGTTTGGACAAGTCACCAGCATCGAGGCTGGTCCCCTTTTTCCTCTCTTCCTGGCAGCACCATGCAAGAGATGAAGGAAGCAGGCACAGCCGGCCGCAGTGGCGCACACCGGTCATCCCAGCAGCTCAGGAGGCAGAGGCAGGAGGATCGCAAGTTCGAGACCAGGGACAGTCTGCGTAACTTAGCAAGACCCTGTCTCAAAAAGTAAAAAAAAAGGCTGGGGATGCAGCTCAGTGGTCCAGCACTTGCAAAGCATGCAGGCGCGCAAGGCCCTGGGTTCGATCCCCAGTACCACAAAAAAAAAAAAAAGAAAAAAGAAAAAGAAAGAAAGAAAGAAAAAGAAAAAAAAAGCAAGCAAGCAGGCACCAGGCAGACAAATGCACTCTTCTGATTGGGGTTAGGGGTGGCCAGGCTTCCTCACTGGAGAAAACGTCACCCCCGCCATGGCCACCCCCACCACGGCACTCAGCTCATAGCTGAGGTTTAATCAATATGTGTTGAATGATGATAGAAAACTGGGCTGTGAGAATTTATTTTCAGTGGTACAATTTATACCAAGGTCTGCCTTTGCATATCAGGGCTTGTTTGGTGGATGGGGTCTCTAAGGTCATCACCTTCATCTGTTGAAATCTTTCAGTGGGTTCAAGAAAACCCCATCTCCCCGCAAGGTGATCAGCTCCTGATCCTCACACCCCACCTGCCTCAGTCTCCTCTCCAACATGGCCTCGCCGGCCCCTCCTGGCCAGCTATTGCCATGGCTGGCTGATGGTGACCAGGCCGCCATGCTCTACATGACCGCCAGGCCGGCTCAGCCCCAGCCCATCAGCTGCCTCTCTGCTCCCTGCTCGCACTGGCTCCTGTCCTCTGGGGGTCCCCTGCCTCCAGCAGGCCACTCCCCGGGTGGAGGAGTGACTATTTCCCACTCACCTTCCAAGTAGTAGCTCAGTAAGTGCTGGTGGAATTG
Organism: Pedetes capensis; assembly: GCA_007922755.1. Classification (NCBI taxonomy): domain Eukaryota; kingdom Metazoa; phylum Chordata; class Mammalia; order Rodentia; family Pedetidae; genus Pedetes; species Pedetes capensis. Next base: position 33,363 of record VMDO01001615.1, on the reverse strand, counting down.
ATGCTTTTTTTTTTTTTTTTTTTTTTTTTTCGGTACTAGGGGTTGAATCCAGGGCCTTGCGCCTGCATGCTTTGCAAGTGCTGGACCACTGAGCCGGGCCCCAACCCATTTTCTTTTACTTTTTGAGACAGGGTCTTGCTAAATTATGCAGACTTCCTCTGGTCCCGAACTTGCGATCCTCCCGCCTCCACCTCCCGAGCCGCTGGGATTACAGGTGTGCGCCACCACACGGGTGAATTGATGCACTTTGAAAGCACAGCCTCCTCCAAGGAAAAGGTGATCCTGGAAATACGGGCTAGTCGTGCATTGTTGGACCAGAGGGTGGCGCTGTACGTGACTGGCCGGTTCTAAAAAGAGCAAGGACGCGCATGCCCAAACGCAGGCCAGAGTTGCTAGGGCACCGAATTTCTCTTTTCAAAATTCATGTAGAGCCAAGTATGACTTCCAGCACCATTAACGGAAGGAAATGCGCCTCTCAGAGACAAATCTGAACTGCGTTGCTGTGTGATCGTAAGGACAAGATGAGGGAGATGATGACCATGCGTCCACCGGCAGGGCCATTTGGGCGATGACACCATGAATGGTACCTGTGCCCCGGCTCCAGGCACCCTGGCTGCCCGCCTGCCCCCTAGGCTTGCCTGGGTCCATCCTCACTGCTGACATCTCTCCAGCCCTCCAGCCCTTCACCCCACCCCACACTGCCCCGGAACAGGCCTCGGCCCAGCTCGTCCTCCCCGCTCTCCCCTTGCCCTGGGCACTGCCAAACGCTGGACAACACAGCCTTTTGGATTCAGTGCGAAGAACAGAAAACAAACTAAAAGCAAAATAAATTCATTACTTCTAGATCATCCTTTGGCCTCAGATGCGCTTGACAGACCAGAGCATGCCAAATTCTTTCCGTTTAGTGCCACTCTGGCTTCGATGTCCCCAAATTCTCCCCCCAGTAAGAAGCCTTGGGGGGGAGTCATACAGATGGGAAGAGGGTACACTCTGGGATCACCAGCCAGAGGTTGAACTTAAGGCTCCCCCACTGCTTCCCAGATGTCTAACCTTGGCTCCATTCCTCAAGTCTCCTCTATGAGGCCACGGTTCCCAAACTGTGTGCCTCGGCACTGCAGGGTGCCGCAATAAACTCCCAAGGACCCAGGTGCTTCTAGAGTCGCTCAGTCAGAGGTACAGGTAAAGCTACCCAGGGCTTCCGACTGGCATCCGAAATGGGGGACATCTTGGGGACAGAGCCGTCAACCAATGGGGCCTGACCCCACCTCCCGGGGAACAGTGTCCAAGGTGAGCAGAATTTGAGGCCTGCCAGCCTGGGTCTGCAGGAGGACCCGCGGCTTTCTTGCAGGCAGGGAGACACCGCACTGGGCACTGCAGGGTCCGCCATGCTGTGACCACAGAGGGGATTCGGTTTGGTTTTCCTGCACCCGCGCATCACAGGTTGTGAGGATGTAAGGGCAGAGGACCTAACGGGTTCGCTATCTGTTCAGTGTCCACAGTTAGCTGTTATCATGATCCCCCGACCCCCAAACCGGTTCAACCATCCTTTCTAGCGCTCACACAAACCTCCATTTAAACGATGTTGTTGTTGTTAGGTGCCATCGAGTCGAGTCCAACTCATAGCAACCCTCATAGGGTTTTCAATGGCTGACTGTTTCAGGGTTGCCTTGGGAGTGGATTGCCATGTCCTTCTCCCATTTTGTGGTGCTGAGAATTGAACTCGGGACCTCAGAGACCGCAGCACAGCGCTCTACCAACTGAGCTAAATCCCAGCCCCCATTTAAACGATAAACAAACTAAAACTGAGCAGCAAGCTAATGATTAATAATCATAAATTCCTTTATTTTTCTCCAAATTATAAATTGACTGGAAGGGCACAATAGTGCAAGGGGGGGCACTTGAGGATAGAAGGCACTAGAACTCCCTAGAGACCTTCCTTCTAGGAAACACAGCCCACAGACATTTCCACGGGGCGCAAACCACCGAAAGAGACTAAACAATCCTGGAGCGGCTACTCTGGAAATTCACACCCAGAATAGACTTCAGCCAGTGAAGGCACTGCCTGGGTCTGCGCTGGCCGGAGCAGCCATTTGACCGAGTCACGGATCACTACCAACCCAAAGGCAATACCCTGCCTCTCAGGAACTAAACGCAGTAGATAGTTTATTCAGGTATATTTAGTCTATTTTTTAAATGAACGTCTTGTTTGTTTCCACAGCATCCACCATTACATCTGTGGCTTTTTCTAAAGCAGCAGAGCCGTGACCTGGAGAGTGATTAATAACATATAAATGTTACGTGCTGTGACATCCCCAAGACCCAGAGGCCAGAAAGTAGCTGTTGATTCAAAGGCTCCCAAACCCAAACGAGACTCGTCAACGTTGTCTTCCAAAGACATTTCAAATGAACTCGGTGCTCGAGTCCAAGTTTCGATGGAAAGAGCAATTTGTATTAAATTAGCCTGAAGTCCTGAAGATTGTCAGAGCCCCTGACAGTCTCAGACAGGAGTGGGAGCGGCCGCTGCAGGTTTTATGGGCTGGAGATGAGTCACACGGGCACTTGGCAGGGCCTTCTCTTTTGTTCACTCCGCAGGGCTGTCTTCTCCTTCCATTCCAAATCTATTCAGGGAGCCAGGAGCACCAGAAAATTCGCAAAGAAAGCCGGAGATGTTGCTTCAGTCTAAATTGACCTTAAGGAGCTGGTTTGTGATTCTTAATGTCCAAGCACACAGCAGGACCTCGTGTGCTAAAACATAGTACAATTAGGGTGCCTGCCAAGGAGGCCAGAAAGCTTTTCCATCTTTAGGAAAACCCACCACCACCCTTTTGTGAACTGCAGGGTAAGCGTGGTGAGTTTTGGGAAGAGACGCACACGCGGTCACAGAGGCAGTGAGGGTACCGGCCCCTTGTCACCTCGGAGCCAGTTCTACACATGGTGTGTTGAAAACCCTTTTCAAATCAGATACGCCATCCCCAGAACTGGGGGGCTTTGCTTTGAGTCTTGCACGCTTGGTGTCTAGGGATTGTCAGGGTGGCATTGGGTTCCCTGCGTTCATGGCTGTGTCCCCCCAGTCTGAAGAGCATCAGAGCCACACAGAGGGCCTAATGCACAGTGATGAAAGCAGTACTATGCTTGGGGGTCTTTACCAAGTATACAGTGGGGTTTTAGCACCATGCACTCAGTCCCTCAAGGATTTCTTCCTTTAATCTGTAAGATGCTATAAGAATGTGAGTGAGCTGGGCGCGGTGGCACACACCTGTAATCCCAGCAGCTCGGGAGGCGGAGGCAGGAAGATCGCAAGTTCGAGACCAGAGGCGGTCTGCATAATTTTGCGAGACCCTGTCTCAATAGAAGTAAAAACAAAAAGGACTGGGGGCACAGCTCAGTGGTCCAGCACTTGCAGAGCATGCAGGTGCGAGGCTCTGGGTTCAACCCCCAGTACCACAAAAAAATGTGATTGTCACCTCCATTTTATAAATGACAAAGTGAAGCTTCCAAGAGGCCTTGGATTACCCTGGATGGCCCAGCTAGCAGCCCCAGCCCAGGCCCAGAGCACGCGCCACATGAGAAGGGAACCAGACCCGACTGTCCCCACAGGACCACACACCCTCCAGTCTCCCTGGCTCTCCCTATTCTTTTGGATAGAGAGCTTGCAGATCACTGTGACCCGGGGCAGAGCAAGATGGTGCAGAAATATAGGGCAGAAGGCGGGGTCTCCCATCCTGGAACTGGAAGATGACTCCGTCTAACCACCTTGTGTGTGACTACTTCCTCTTTTGGAAAATGACAGGGTAGGGCCAGATGGTGAGGGTTTCCCTGGGGTTGGGGCTGGCTGTCCCCTAATAAGCATGGTTCCTTTCTGAGATACCCACTCAGGGTCTGCGGCGTGAGTCACGGGAAGGTCTCCTGGAAAAGGCTCCCAACAAAGCACATGGGATGGCAAAGACCCCACCTTTCTCTTCTCCCTGCTCCCTCACAACCCAAGCAGGACTCAAGTCTGAACGGCCAGCTGCTCTCTATGCCTGACCAGTTGGAAGCCTGCCATCCAGTTGGCCTCTGCTGGGGACTGGCTTTGTCCCTCAGAATTCACATGCTACAAGCTGAGTCCCCAAATTCATGTGTGAGTGATACTGGGAGATGGGGCATTTGGGTGAGAAGTGGCATTAGGTAGGGTCATGAGGGTGGGCCCCAGGGCAGGACCGCTGGCTCTGCAACAGGAGGAGAAGACCTGAGCTGGTACGCGTGCCCACTCGCCTTCCATGAGATGCCTCCTCCATGTAATGACACAGCAAGACCTCATCCCATGCCAGCACCTCGACATTGGACTTCCAATCTCCAGAACCAGAAAAAGTGAACTTCTTTTCTTTATAAATTAACTAGTCTCAAGCATTCTGTTATAGCAGCAGAAACTGAACACTCTTCCAAGTCTTGATCACAAAACTCCTGGTTTTTGTCCATCTTGTGAGACTTGCATTCTGTAGCTCGTCCTTTGAAAACTCTGGTTGTCCTTGTTCAGATGGCCAGACAGGAGAGTCCAGGGGATATACACACTCTATAGCTACCTAGGGCTGGGATTTGGCTCAGTGGGTAGAGCGCTGCGCTGCAGTCTCTGAGGACCCGAGTTCAATTCCCAGCACCGCAAAAACGGGAGAAGGACCTGGCAATCCACTCCCAAGGCAATCCCAAAACAGTCAGCTATTGAAAACCCTATGAGGGTCGCTATGAGTCAGGATACCGACTCGACAGCACGTAACAACAACAACAACATAGCTACCTAGCCTACAGCCGTAGCCCTGTGGCATCCAATCCTGTCAGATCTCCAAAGCTAAGCAGGGTCAGCCCTGGTAAGTACTTGGATGGGAGACCGCCTGAGAACACCCGGGTGCTGTAGGCTTGGGAGACAGACCTGGCAACCCACTCCCAAACATCATTGCGCCATTGAAAACCCTATGAACAGCAGAGAAGCACTGACGATAGTGTTTCACCTGTTGTACATAGGATCGCTATGTGTCGGATACCGACTCAATGGCACCTAACAACAACAACTAGCTACCTAGACACTGGAAGGGGAATCTATGGCCTGTTCCTGCCACCATCTCTCCAGGGTGAGTTCTTAGGAGAAATTTAGGAGGAAACTTGAGGAACTATCAATCCTTACCTGGACAGAAACTCAGGCTTCACAACACTAGGGTGGAAGCTGGGTCCTGGGTAGGAAACGGACTTCCCAGGATCATTGTTGCTGTTGTTGTTAGGTGCGATCAAGTTGTGTCCGACTCATAGCGACCCTCATAGGGTTTTCAATGGCTGACTGTTTCGGGATTGCCTCAGGAGTGGATTGCCACATCCTTCTTCCCCCAGGATCATAGAGTCAGTTATTTTCTTCCCTGCCCACCACACCCCCCTTTTCCCAGGCACATTCCAGGCTCATTGGGAAGAATGGAGGCTACAGGAAATCACAGGATTTTGAGCTTTGTGGACGTCCCCACGGAGGAGAGACGCCTCGGATCCGGAGGTCCCCAGTCTTAGACATTCCACCAGCAGAGTTCCTACATGGACAGAGGACACACACCTAAGTGTGTCCTGGCCCCTCATTCAACATCCAGAGGTGGAAGGGGCTTGGAGGTGATGGGAGGTGGGGCACCGCAAGGACTCAAGACAGCTCAGGCACATAAACTCAAAATCGGGGTCCTCACCAAGAGACGGCTCCCTTAACAATTTGTTGTTGTTGTTGTTGTTGTTGTTAGGTGCCGTCGAGTCAGTACCTGACCCCTAGCGACCCTCATAGGGTTTTCAATGGCTGACTGTTTCGGGATTGCCTTGGGAGTGGATTGCCAGGCCCTTCTCCCATTTTTGCGGTGCTGGGAATTGAACTCAGGACCTCAGAGACTGCAGCACAGCACTCTACCAACTGAGCTAAATCCCAGCCCTTTAACAATTTAGAGAAGAAAAAGCAATCCGGATAATATTCATTTAGCAGACAGAGGAGAGTGAAGCCAGGCTTACTGGGAAGAAAAACAACACCCAGAAATCAAAGTCAGGCGGTCGTGCCTGGCCTGGCCCTGGGGCGGGAACACCCTGCCATCGCTGCTTCTGACACTTGGGTGGAGGAGGGCTGATACCACGATCAGAGATGAGTTTCCAGGGCTACATCCGGGACAGCTGTGGAGTCTTCTCTCTTCCTGCCATTCCATCAAGACATTACAAAGCAATTTTCCTTTGAAGTTCTGGCTTTTTTCTCTTTCCTTATTTCAGATTACAGTTTGAGGTCAGAAAATGAGACACAAGGAATCCACTAGCTTGCATGCATTCGATTTGGAAAATTTCCACCCTCCCTCTCCCCTTCCTAAACCCAGATGGTTTACAGTTTGATGGAGCTCAGGCTGACAAAGCCCCAGAGGGAACCAGCTTAGGGCACTGCCCTGAAAGAGAGGGATTTATTCTACGCCTCATGGTGATCAACACAGGAAAAGGAGGGTCCTTGACTGCCTCTGACCAGTATTCCAAGAGGCTATTTTAGAAATAGGAGCAGAACAAAATATACACAGGGAACCAATGTATCAATCATCTCAGATTGCAACAATGCGAGCAGCGTGTTTATTCACAGCGGTGCTCGTTTTTAAACTTTTTCCACACTTGTGGTTTTTTACTCCACAGAAGATTATGGTCCTGTCTCAGTTGCAGCTCAACCAGGAGGCAGAACCCACACGAAAACTGAAACAGGAAAGTTGGGTCTAAGGAACGATTCTGTAAAATGAAAGCCTGAAGTAACAAGGGGTGGGGTGGTAAGGAGTGAGCTGTAATGAAGAAGAGAACAGCAGATACCAGGAGCCGCCACTCCCCTTGGAGCTCTCAGAAACACCTTGGGCCCCACCCCCAGGGCTGATGAGATGCAGCCCTGTGGAGAAGGTGTGGCCAGGACCACCAGAATGGCTGGGGTGTTGCACCAGGAAAGCCAACTGCAAATCAGCCTCTCAAACCGGCTGAAATGTGTTCTCCAGGGTCCGAAGGGCAACTCTTCATGCAGCGACTGATGGGGGCGCTGCCATAAAGCCACCACTAGGAGGGGCCGGGGGACACTGATGGCTGCCCTGCACTGCATGAGCCAGGTACCAGAGCCACCGTGCATATTGCAGAACCCTTAATGGGGAACTGCAGGAAGTTGGGTCCTGGGTCCGGGGTCTGGACACTGCAGGAAGTTGGGTCCGGGGGTAGAAACCTGTCAAGGGGAGACCGGAGAACACAGGAGAAACCCCTTCCCCTACAATGACTCCCTGTAGGCTTGTACTGACAAACGCTGTGCCACCAGGCCAGGGAGAAAGATTGAAAGGGCCCACCTTTATTTTTGCAGATCAGACAATGAAGGGTGGATTTGGAGCAGAGGAGCAATAAGTTGGTGTCTGATACAGGTCCATCCCTTTGGGTACTTGGCTTTCACATGCATGTTTTTCCACATTGGAACATCTGTATAACAACAAAACAACTCCATATGTTTACCTAACATGGTATTTGGCTTACAAGGGAAGAAATGATTACTCTTTCCCCACGATGATACGTAATCCCAACCGTCATTATATTGATCCTTGGCTATATTAAGGAGTCTCAAATTCTATCAGTCTCATGGAGCTTTTTGGCATAAATTATAAGCTTAGTTTTCAACAACTTGTGCATAAAATGGGAAAAAGAAAATGATGAACACAGGGGTGGGTCCACAACCCTGGCAATCAGTACTGGTCTGAGTGGTAGGTAAGCAAATGAAGGCTCCTCTGTATTTACACAATAAATGTAACATGCTGTCTGCAACCGTACCATCCTGGTGTCCCATCTGGTTGGACCAGTAACTCTTTGGATGGGAAACCGCCTGGGAATACCAGGTGCTGTAGACTTGGGAGAGGGACCTGGCAACCCACTCTCAAAAATCAATCTGCCATTGGAAACCCTATGAACAGCAGAGAAGCACTGACAATAGTGTTTCCCCTGTTGTACAGAGGGTCGCTATGAGTTGGATACTGACTCGACGGCACCTAACAACAACAACTCCAGACATGGGGCTGGGATTTAGCTCAGTTGGTAGAGCACTGCTCTGCAGTCTCTGAGGTCCTGAGTTCAATTCCTAGCACCACAAAAATGGGAGAAGGATGTGGCAACCCACTCCTGAGGCAATCCTGAAACAATCAGCCATTAAAAACCCTCTGAGGGTTGCTATGAGTCGGACACGACTCAATGGCACCTAACAACAACTCCTGACAGTAGGCTAAGTTTGGCTGTGGGTCCAGTGGGCATCAGGGCCCCACATGGCCACATGCAAATCTCCTCTGCTGGCTCAGTGGAGTCCTTGTTGTGCCCCTGGGTGGAAGGATTCTTGCCCAGCAGCGTAACATCTCCAAGCCTGTGGAGCTTCAAATTGCAAGGATGGACACTCGGGCCTTGGCCCCATCTGTTCTGGTCATGGTTATCCCTGACTCAATGCAGCCAATGCATCCTGTGAGACAGAGCCCTGCTTTCTGCAGCCCATATTAGTCTGGAATGTTCTATATAGCCCAAGCTGGCCTTGAACTCTTGATCCTCCTATCTTAGCCTCCAGAGTGCTGGGATTATAAGCGTACACATCACACCCTGCTCAGAGCCATGCTTTTAAGGAATATTTTATGAAACTATTTTAGGAAGTCAAGAAAAATAAAGGACATCCAGGAAACAGTTATATAAATTAATTATGACTGTTCCCAACTGTAATAATGTGACCAGAATATTGTTTATTCAATACTGGCTTTTCAAATTTTCTAATTCGTATTTTTGTCCCTTAAAACACTATTGCCTGTGAAAGGAAAGTTAGGAGTCCTATGTGTCAGGCTATGAACTTGGCATCCCATTTATTATCTTATTTTGTCATCACAGTCCTGCCTGGCAGGTTGGTGTTAACCTCCACATGTGGAAGACCAACGGGTCCTAAGATTAACTTATCGTATCTGTAAGATGACTTATGTCACACATTAGGGAAAATAAAATGAAAGGAGGAATAAGTTCAAATTTTAACACACAGTTTAACAACTCCAGACTTCTAGAGGTTTTTTCCTTGCATGATTCAGGTGAGTGTTCCTGACAGCCATCTGTCAAAGCTGCCTCAGGTACGAGTAATCTTCTTAGCAGAGATTTGGGTAGAAGAGGCTTGGGTCACATTTCCGGGGCAATAAAAGACTCTGGAGGCATCTTGTCTCCTATGTCTGGGGATTCCCTGGAGAAACACGTTTCTCACTTTGTATCCTCTGAGAAGAAGGGGTGAGAAAGTCAGGAAAAGGGAAAAGAAACAACAGAGAAAGAAGGAAGGCAGGGAAGTGCTGTTGTTGTTAGGTGCCATGGAATCAGGTCCAACTCACAGCCACCCTATGTGCAATAAAACGAAACAGTCCCCAATTCTGTGCAAGGCACACAATCTTTTTATGTTTAAGCCCATTGTTGCGGACACTGTGTCAATCCATCTAGTGCAGGGTCTTCTTTTCTTTCGTTGACCTGCCACTCTCCCAAACATAATGTCTTTCTCCAGGGATTGGTCCCTCCTGACAACATGTACAAAATATGTAAGATGCAGTCTGGACATCTTTGCTTCCAAGGAGCACTCTGGTTGCACTTCTCCTAGGACAGATCTGTTGGTTCTTTTGGCAGTCCCTGGTATAGTCAATATTTGTCTGTAGGACCATAATTCAAAAGCATCAATTCTTTTCCTGTCTCCCTTGTTCAATGTCCAGCTTTCACAAGCATAAAATGCGACAGAAAATACCATGGCATGAGTCAGACCCACCTTCATCTTCAATGCAACATCTTTACATTTCAACACTTTAAAGAAGTCTTTTACAACAGCTTTTCCCAATGCAATGCGTCTCTTGATTTCTTGACTGCCGCTCCCACAGATGTTGATTGTAGAACCAAGTAAAGCAAAATCTTGGACAACTTCTATCTTTTCTCCATTTACCATGAAGTTGTATACTCACCCACCCAGTTGTAAGGATTTTTGTTTTATTTATGTTGAAATGCAATCCATACCGAAGGCTGTGTTCTTTAATCTTCATCAGTAAATGTTTCAAATCTTCTTCACTTTCAGCAAGCAGAGTTATATCATCTGCATAACACAGGTTATTAATGAGTCTTCCTTCAATCAGCTTGGGTCTTCTTCATAAGGTCCAGGTTGAAAATACATCATGTAAAATATTTTTATGTATGTTGCTAAATATTGTTATTTCTCCAAGAGCAGATCACTTTCTAGGAATGGTAGAGCTATAAAGCAATAATTCCACCTCAACTCTATCAGAGACCAAAACTCATTTTAATATGATGGTTGATTAGTTTGTTGGCTGGCTGGCTGGTTTATTGGTTGGGTTTCCCATGCTATCATCATATCATTGTAGCACAATTTACATGGGACTCCAGATAGAGAGCTCTACATGACTAGATCTTTCAGGATAGATATAAGCAAAACACTTGAAAGTAAACAGAAGATGAAGTTGTCAGGAGAAGATACGGATGGTTTTCAAGCCAAAGTATTAAGGAATTTATGCTTTTGTGCCCTGTGGATTAGGAAGAAAAACACAACAGAGGAAGAAATTCACAGCTTGTTCCAAAACCATGGTTGGGCTCAGCAGCAATAAGAGCAGAGGGGAAAAGTTTGGGTGGGATGTGCAGATCTAATTATTAGCCAAGCCGCACTGATGAAGAACTAGTTTCTAACATCCATCCTCAGTCCGTCCTACAATGAGGAACTCTACCCTTTGCACTTTACAAAAGGAACAAATGGAGCATCTGTTCCTCTTTTGGGGGAGGATGGCTTGAAGCTGCAGCCATCCAGAGACCTGGGGATAACAATTTCCTTAACAGTGTTGGCTTCCATGATTCCTGTTGTTGTTGTTAGGTGCCGTCGAGGCGGTATCCGACACATAGCAACACTCATAGGCTTTTTAATAGCTGACTGTTTTGGGATTGCCTTGGGAGTGGATTGCCATGTCCTTCTCCCATTTTTGTGGTGCTGGGAATTGAACTCAGGACCTCAGAGACTGCAGCGCAGCGCTCTACCAACTGAGCTAAATCCCATCCCTCCCCCCAAACACATAAGCCCAGTCTAATCAAGAGAAAAGTAGAGAAACACCAACTGAGGGACAGTCTACAAAATTCCCTCCCAATGCCCCTCAGGACGGACAAGCCCAGCAAAAGAAATCAAAAGAAAATGGCCAAGGAAAGTCTGAGAAACTCTCGTAGCTAAGGGGAGCCTGAGGAGACACAGTGAGTCAGTATCATGTGGGATCCTGGACAGGATCCTGGAACGGAAAAAGACGGAGGAAATGGGAGTGAAGTGTGGGCTCTGGTTCATGATGAGAAAACAAAATCCTTACAACTGGGTCAGTGAGCAACCTCGTGACACATGGAGAAAAGATTGAGGTTGTTCAAGACTTTGCTTTACTTGGTTCTCCAATCAACACCCACAGAAGCAGCAGTCAAGTCAAAAGACATATTGCGCTGGGAAAAGCTGTTGCAAAAGATCTCTTTTAAGTGTTGAAAAGTAAAGATGTCACATTGAAGACGAAGGTGCGCCTGACTCATGCCATGGTATTTTCTGGCATATCAGATGCTTGGGAAAGCTGGGCATTGAATAAGGGAGACAGGAGAAGAATTGATGCTTTTGAATTATGGTCCTGGAGACGAATATTGACTATATGATGGGCTGCCAAAAGAACCAACAGATCTGTCCTAGAAAAAGTGCAACCAGAGTGCTCCTTGGAAGCAAGGATGACTACACTGCATCTTACATATTTTGGACATGTAGTCAGGAGGGACCAATACCTGAAGAAGGAAATCATGTTTGGAAGAGTGGCGGATCAGTGAAAAAAAAAGGAAGACCCTCAACTAGATGGATTGACACAGTGTCTGCAACAATGGGCTTAAACATAAAAAGATCATGTGCCTGACACAGAATAGGGAAGTGTTTCGTTTTGTTGTACATAGAGTTGCTATGAGTTGAACCCAACTCGATAGCACCTAACAACCACATTGTTAGTTCCTTAATTATGACAAACGTACCATCCTAACGTGAGACATGAACATTTGGGGAAACAGGGTAAAGGGTATCCACGAACTCCTTAGACTGTTTTCATAACTTCCTGCAAATCTAAAACTGTCCTAAAACCAAAGTGTATTTCTAAAGGCATAGCTCAGGTAGCCCATTTCCTCAGCCCAGGGTCCAGGGGCCGTCATGAGTCTTGTTTTCCTAGTTATTTCCTTGCCACTGCTTTGCCTAGATGGTCAGGAAATCTGTTGTTTCCCTCACAACCCTCCCCAAAATGACCAAAATCTTGGGGTCAATTCAGGCCTGTGGAGCAGTGGGACCTGCTTCCAAACACAGGAAGAGAGGACTGGAGGGGCCATGGGAGCCTGGAGATTCTGCCACCCTGAGATTTGCCACCAGATGTAGGCACAGTGTCCCCTTGCCATGCTTGCTTGTTGGGAACAGTGTTGGCCATCCTAACTACTCCCAGGCCACCAGGGAGATCTTTGCTTGGGTCCCAGTTCTGAATACTAGTTCACACCCCTCCCTCTGCCTCAGTTTCCCAGGGCCCAGCAGCAGCACAGGTTCCTGTGCTCCTGAGGCCTCTGACTGTATCCCCTTTGGAGCATAGCCCAGCCATTCTCTAGCACCCTCAGATGCCCTAAGGGCCAGGCCACAGCATAAACAGCAGGACCCACAGGTAAGGAAAACCATTGCCAAAGAATAGATTACAGCTGTTTTTCTGAACCATGCACAAGCTGACAATATAGATACTATTTTAAATTCAGAATTGAAAAAATACATATGGAAAAAGAGAAATATTATTTTATTAAGTATTTGAAGGGGCTGGGATTTAGCTCAGTTGGTAGAGTGCTGCGCTGCAATCTCTGAGGTCCAGAGTTCGATTTCCAGCACCACAAAAATGGGAGAAAGACCTGGCAATCCACTCCCAAGGCAATCCCAAAACAGTCAGCCATTGAAAACCTTATGAGGGTCGCTATGAGTCGGATACCAACTCTACGGCACCTAAAAACAACAACAACAATTATTTGAAAAGTAATACTCTTTGATTTGGAATCAAAATCATAATTTACTTTTTTCTGTACTAACATGCCAACAATCAGCAGGTGTGGTGGCCACACCTGTCATCCCAGGGGCTCAGGAGGCTGAGGCAAGAGGATCACAAGTTGAAGGTCAACAGCAGCCTGCACAACTTAGAAAGGTTCTGTCTCAAAATTTAAAAAATTAAACATTGGCTAGGGTGCAGCTGCGGGGTCGAGCCCTTGCCTAGCGTGCACGAGCCCCCATCATACTGCAAATAAATAAATAAATGCCATTAGCAACAGGGTTTGTGTTTAATATTGCCATTCACAAGTGTGAGTCCTTGTAAATGTTAAGATACGCAACCTTTGCAGAATGGTTTTCTACTAACACGATGGTGGAATTCTGGTATTCCAAAGCTACCCTTTGGGATCCTAGAGCATCTGTTAGTATTCTACGCTACAAGGAAGGGCAGTGCAATCATTTCAGTTTAGAGCTTTCTGTTCCCCCGGTCATATAAATAAAGAGCATGGACACAGTAATGTCAGGTCATTTCCATAAAGTCTGAAATCAGAAGCCCTCTTTGGATTTCAGCTTGCACCCACAGAGTTAGGGATCAGTCATTCAGATAGAGCAAAAGGAAAGGGGCCAATTTCCCAATACAGGAATTGAGTCACAAAACATATAACAAGTCGTTAACGCTTTGGCAGAAAAACTGTTTCTAGTGCGAAATAGAGTGGTTGAATTTATGAGAAAGCTAAGTCTCCATTCCAGACGGGCTGGTGAGGCCAGGAGCGTTCCCTCGCAGGATGCTGTCTTAAGTGTCACCCACCTTGTGGGTGCCATTCCAAAGCTAAAGTGCCTGGCCCTCCCGTCATGGCGCAGCCAGCAGTGGCCTTGTGCATCCAGTCCCACAGCCCCAGTGCACAATGGCCACAGGACTCAGTGCAGTGGTGGGTGAGACTTGCTGAGTTAATCACGCGTCCGTGCCTGGCCCCAGGTCTCTGCAGCACAGAGCCTTTCCCCAGAGCGCCACAGTGGACACGCAAAGCCCTTAGCGGGAGGAGGCATCGCAGCTTTAGACTGAGCATCTCAGACTGGGTCAGTCCCGCCTTTCGAGCAATTATGGGAGGGGGCTTTCTGGGGGCTACCTGTGTCCATTTTGACTTGTCTCTTTTAAGCTTGGGGCTGGGATTTAGCTCAGTTGGTAGGCATGTGCTCTGCAGTGCTTATAGTAAGGAATTAAGAATGTTGTTATTAGATGCTATCAAGCCAGGTTCAACTCATAGCAACTCTATGTACAACAAAACGAAACAGTTCCCTATTCTGTGCCAGGCACACGATCTTTTTATGTTTAAGCCCACTGTTGCAGACACTGTGTCAATCCATCTAGTTGAGGGTCTTCTTTTTTTTTTTTTTTTACACTGACTCGCCATTCTGAGGTCCTGAGTTCGATTCCCAGCACCACAAAACTGGGAGAAGGACATGGCGATCCACTCCTGAGGAAATCCCGAAACAATCAGCCATTGAAAATAAGGGTCGCTATGAGTTGAACACAACTCGATGGCATCTAACAACAACAATTTTAAGCTGGAAGGTTTTTCTCGGTATTTCAAGCTGAATCACTTCTTGAATACCTGGACCATCTTGCACGGCAGGTTCAAAAGTTCCGTCTTCACAAAGACTCACTGACACCTGCAAAAGCACAGCTCATTGGGGAGCGTTACTGACATCCAGGCTCCCCTCAGCACAGAAAAGCAATGTTACACGGGCTTACCCTGTACCCCTCACTGTCCCGTGAGTTCCTCGCCACGCCACAGCCTACTGAAGAGCGTGTTTCCCATGAGACTCACACACTCTTCTCTCCTGGTGCATTTAGAGACTCTCTTAGAAACCTGCCCTCACATCTGGGCTGCTATTTTTTACTGATAGCACAGGTCATTTCTCGGCCACATCAGTTACTGAGTTTCTTTATTTAAAAAGCCTATTTATTGGTGAGCTGGGCGTGGGGGCACAAGCCTGTCATCCCAGCAGTTGGGAGGCAGAGACAGGAGGAGCGCAAGCCTGAGGCCAACCTGGGTTACATGGTGAGATCCTGCCTTAAAAAACAAACAGAAACAGCAGGGTGGAAGTGTTCTGTTTTAACTGTTCATTCAGTTTTCCCTCATGATGCTCTTATTGCTATTGTTATGTAACTGCATCCTTATTTGCATTTTTTTCTGCACACATACACCTCATTTACAAAATAAATACACTTAGCTGGGCGCCCGTGGCTCATGCCTGTAATCCTAGGCTTGGGAGGCGGAAGCAAGAGGATCGCAAGTGCAAGACGAGAGGCAGTCTGCGTAAGTTAGTGAGACGCTGTCTCAAAAAGTAAAAAAATGGGCTGAGGGTGCAGCTCAGTGGTCCAGCACTTGCAGAGCATGCAGGCGCGAGGCCCTGGGTTCAACCCCCAGGACCACAATCAATCAATCAATAAATAAATAAATAAATAAATTTCGTTTTACACATTTATTTTTCTTCTTGGAACATATGGTATTCTTTCTTTTGTTTGTGCACTTTTCATAGGGCGTAAGAAGGATAGGAGAACTTTTTCATTCCCTCTTTTTTTGTTGTTGTTGCAGTTGAGGTCTTTAAGCCAGGGTCTCATGCCTGTGTTAGAAGCACTGTACCACTGAGCTATAACCCCAGCCCATTTCTTACTTTTTATTGTGAGACAGGGTCTCGCTAAATGACGCAGGCTGCCTCTGGCCTCACACGTGCAATCCTCCTGCCTCTGCCTCCCAAGCCACTGGGATGACAGGACGTGCCACCATGCCCAGCTTCCTTCCCCTTTTTACTACAAGAGAAACCGTATAGCAGGGATGATGGATGATGGTAGAGCGGGTGGGGTGTCAGGCCTCCAACAGAGGGGAAGGGCAAGAATAGCTGAAGAGGGTGTGGCACAGAGGCTCTCAAGGACACACTCCAGGGACGGCTGCAGAGAGTCAAATCCGTTCATTTTATGGGGAGGGTCAGCTTATGCAGCAACTGGTACAAAGCAAAAGTAAGAAGGTATTGCATCAGAATCACTATGTAGCGAGCACCAATCAGTGTGCTTGTTGAATTAGATCACCCATTAAAGCTTGCACATGCCTTAGGCAAATCGGGGCATGCCCTAGGCAAGCCCAGGAAAAGAGGAAACCGGCGAGAGAGTACATGCGGACAAACAAGGGCGGCAATGGTGACCAACCGTCCCGTCACATGGGCCTGTGTGACTGGGTGTGCCTCAGGTCACAGACAAGTAGGCTTAGTGTGCTAAACCTGAGAGGCCCATTCAATGGCAAGGTATGCCTCAGCCCAGCCCTTGTCCTTTCCCACAAGTGGGCGCCCGCGTTGGGCAACAGGAAAGGGCGATGGGGACAGAAGCAAACACTCCTCCTGAGGAGGCTCACGTCCTCCTCGTCAACACTTGGGGCTGGGATGGAACACGGCCCAGCAATGGCAGAACTTGGGCAGCTTGGAATGAGACCACCAGGGCTGGGGATGTATCTCAGGAGCGGAGCTCCAGCCTCACCTGTACAAATCCCTGGGTGCATCCCCAGTACAGGGGCTGGGAGAGGCTGTCAACTCAAGGCTTTTGCGATTTTTAAACTTCCCAGTTAACTTAGCCCTCTGCACCCAGTTTTTATTTCCAGGACAAATAAGTCTAGGGAGAGGCCCTACGTGTGAGACCTTTCCCTAGGAGAGGGGTGATGCCCCACGTCAGCACTCGGTGGGGTCCAAGCAGAGCAGGGGAGTCACTGGGGAGTCAGTCCTCAGGGCATCCTCTGACCGGACTCACACTAGCTTGTGTGCCCACCAGCTTTGGCAACCACCAGAAAACTGACGCCCAGATCAAAGAGCCGCCAGCTCCCCCTGGCCTCTGCTCACAGCTGATCTCCCCCGGCCTCTCGGAGACAGCATCCTCTGTCTTTCAAGCTGATGAGAACTCAGATAAATCCATGCCCTGCCCACCGCTGTGCACCTGAGAAATGGTGGGCTTCTCACCAGGCACGAGGTAAAAATCGTATCTGCTCCAGAGCTGGCCCTGGCCCCTCATGCTCCTTTCACCTCCTCTCACTCCCAAAAGCAGTCCATGCAGGACCCCATTGGCCCCCAAGCATGCTTTCAGTAGCTCTCGTTCACACGAGCTCTATGACTCTGGCATAAACTCATTTCCCACCTGAACAGAAAGGAGACAGATGGGATGCTTAGCATGGATGCATAAAGGATGCTACCAGGAACGTGGGCTGCCTAGGAGTTCTAGTTTCATGCCAGACCTACATTATGTCTTTGTTTCTCTTACCTTAAAATAAATTAAACAAATGTGCCAAATAATTCAATATGTTGTTGTTGTTAGGTGCCGTCGAGTCGAGTCCCACTCATAGCGACCCTCGCAGGGTTTTCAATGGCTGACTGTTTTGGGATTGTCTTGGGAGTGGATTGGCAGGCCCTTCTCCCATTTTTGCGGTGCTGGGGATTGAACTTGGGACCTCAGAGACTGCAGCACAGCGCTCTACCAACTGAGCTAAATCCCAGCCCCAAATAATTCAATATATTAAGATAAAAACGTAAGTTGCTACAGAGGGATTTGTTGAATTTTTAATATATAAAGGACATAAGAGCCTGCAGCCGTAGCCCTGTGGCATCCGATCCTGTCAGATCTCGGAAGCTAAGCAGGGTTGAGCCTGGTTAGTACCTGGATGGGAGACCACCTGGGAACACCAGCAGCTGTAGGCTTGGGAGAAGGACCTGGCAACCCACTCCCAAAAATCAATCTGCCATTGAAAACCCTATGAACAGCAGAGAAGCACTGACAATAGTGTTTCCCCTGTTGTACAGAGGGTCGCTATGAGTCGGATACCGACTCTACGGCACCTAACAACAACAATAAGAGCGCTAGGGTTCAGCTCAGTTGGTAGAGTGTTGCTCTGCACTCTCTGAGGACCCAGGTTCGATCCCTAGCACCACGAAAATGGGAGAAGGATGTGGCAATCTACTCCCAAAGCAATCCTATAATAATCAGCCATTGAAAACCGTATGAGGGTTGCTATGGGTCAGATCCAATTGCACAGTACCTAACAACAAAGGTGGCAAAAATCTCTCTAAGCAACCCCCGCACTGCAAAAACTACCAACACCTCCATCCTGGGGGCCAAACTTCCAGCTCATGAATTCTTGGGGGACAAACACCCAAACTATTGCATATAATAGTGATTTACTTTTGTGAGGAATTCCACCATTGTGATCTTGCTTAAAAACATAAAGAGTGAAAGTAATATCAGTAGTCAGAATGAAATCTTAAGTGAAGAAAAAACAGAAATAATTGTGCTTTTGTTTAAAAATAGAATGGAAGCCAGGCGTGGTGGTGCACACCTGTAATCCCAGCAGCTTGGGAGGTAGAGGCAGGAGGATCACAAGTTCGAGACCAGATGCATTTTCTGCATCATTTAGCGAGACCCTGTCTCAAAAAAAGTTTTTAAAATGGGCTGGGGGTGCAGCTCAGTGGTCCAACACTTGCAAGGCATGCAAGTGTGAAACCCTGGGTTCAACCCCAAGTACTGGAAAAAAAATAGAATGGAAAATAATAACTGGGATTTCAAAATGACATTTAGAGTTAATGATAGGTTGTGCAGTTTGGGCTGGTTTTATCTTCCCTTCTTACTTTTCTCTGTTCTTCCAGTGTCCCTCAGGCAATGATCATTACTTTTACAATAAAAATATTGTTAAAGATAGTTTTTCCTCCAATTCTTTGTGAATGCCATGGAATATCTCTGAAAAGGACACAGAGGACATCTCACAATCACATGGAACAAATGCTGCTCCTCGTATGCTTATAGATTGTCTTTTCACCAAATATAAATTACACTGAGCTTCAACCTGTAAATCATGAATCACGTTTTCTTTGATATTCAGTTGCGGTGTTCCATCTGCAATAAAATGACTTTCTTTAGAAAGGTCATTAAGATATAGTAGGGTAATAAGAGTAATACAATTTACCTTTATACATAAAAGCAGAAGCTGGGATTTAAATCAGTTGGTAGAGCGCCACTCTGCAGTCTCTGAGGTCCTGAGTTTGATTCCCAGCACTGCAAAAATGGGAGAAGGACGTGGCAACCCACTCCCAAGGCAATCCCGAAACAGTCAGCCACTGAAAACCCTATGAGGGTTGCTATGAGTTGGACACGACTCGACGGCACCCAACAACAACATAAAAGCAGAAAGCATTTTTATTCTTCGAACAACAGGAAAAAGAAAAAAAACTAAAGGTCACTTTGTTCTAGAACACATAAAGTGAGACACTTCTGTTTCTGTCCCAAGTGACCTCATACAGTTTCTATGGTGAAAGTCTATTTCAGTGGAAAAAGCTTTTTCATAGAGGGCTCGGGCAGCCCAGGTTCAATGCCACCTCTGTCCTTGGTGCGCGTTTCAAATTGTTAGGAGTGAATGATGGTGAGTTTGGACCAACTACAAAACACCATCTGCCAAAGAAAATAACTCGGGCGCTGTCACACTGGGTACGGTGTTTGACTCTCCTGGAAGTTTCCAGACCTTGTCTCTCATACCAAGAATGACTCTTGAAATCACTTCAGTTCTGACACGCGGGCCCAGCTTCAGCCCAGCCGTCCTCCCTGGTCTGCAGGAGCTCCGTTGGTCTCTTCGCACAGTGCCATTGCCCCCAGGGCTCCTCCAGCAGGGGTCGTGGGGGTTGTGGAGATGACTCACGCCCCACCCCTCCTTGCAGCCCTTGTCCCCAGGCACCCAGAGCCTGAG
This sequence comes from Pedetes capensis, assembly GCA_007922755.1. NCBI lineage: Eukaryota > Metazoa > Chordata > Mammalia > Rodentia > Pedetidae > Pedetes > Pedetes capensis. The sequence goes on along the minus strand of VMDO01001615.1, from coordinate 13,503 downwards.
GGATGCCTCTGTCCTTGCCCTCTCTTCTGTCTTTCCCTGTCCCTCCCACTGCATCTCTTCTGGCAGGTGGTAGGGACACGATTGTAACTTGCAGGATCCCCTTTTCTGTAGCTGCTCCTGAAAAAGCAAAGGGCCCAGCTCTGGGTCCACACTGCTGGGGTTCGAATCCCAGGTCAGCCCCTCACTGGCCATGTGACCTGGGGAAGTCACTTCACTTCCTTCTCTGTAAAACGTGATTGTGACGGGCCCTGCTCCACAGAAGGGCCACAGGGAACAAAGAAGCGGAGGCCTGGCTGATGCCACGGTCGCCTGCACACATCAGACCCTGCACGGCTCATAAATGACGAAGCTGCCCTGGGCTGAGCGCCTGTCCGTAGAGGTTCCCTCAGCATTCTTGCTGTTGTTAGGTGCCATCCAGTCCGGAGCGACTGATAGCAACCCTTAAAGATTTTTCAGTGGTTGATTGTTTTGGGGATTGCTTCGGGAGTGGGTTGCCATGTCTTTCTCTTATTTTTATAGTGTTGGGGATTGAACCTGGGTCCTCAGAGAGTGCAGAGCAGCACTCTACCAACTGAGTTAAACCCCAGCCCTCTGCATTCATAGACCCTGCAAAGCCCTCTGAAATCAGAGAGGTTGGGCAACCTGTCCACATTCTCAATGACCAGAATTGATGACACCCAAACATAACTCGCTCCAAAATCACTGTTTTCTCTGCTTTTCCATTTCCTTTAACTTCACAATAAAGGGAATTCCCTAAACATAACACTGACCCCAACCACTCCATTTGTTAAGTGCCATCGAGTCTAACCACATCATTGTTGTTGTTGTTATTGTTGTTAGGTACTGTCGAGCTGGTATCCGACTCATAGCGACCCTTTGACCCTTTGTACAACAGAGGAAACACTATTGTCAGTGCTTCTCTGTTATTCATAGGGTTTCCAATGGTGGATTGATTTTTGGGGAGCAGATTGCTGGATCCTTCTCCCAAGTCTACAGTATCTAGTGTTCTCAGGAGGTCTCCCATCCAAGTACTAACCAGGCCTGACCCTGCTTAGCTTCCAAGATCTGACGGGATCGGATGCCACAGGGCTACGGCTGCAGGCACCATTCCATTAGGTACACATAAATGAAATAATCATCAATTAGGCAGATGCAATCACCATGTGATTGCATGCTTTGATCTACAATATTTATTGATTTGGCTCATGAATTATAGCAGCCGTCTAAAAACAATCCCAGTTAACGCATAAGTTAATAAAGCCACCAGGGAAATACAGCGTGGGGTTACGTTCCAAAGGATTAGGTAAATGTTACCATTTCTCCCTCCGAACATATTCAAAGGGGCTCCTAGATCCATTACGACTTTTCCATCGCCCTCTCGTTAGCCAAAGTCTAGTTGCAAAATCTTGAGTCAAAGTTTGAATTCTTTTTCCATGCTGGGCAGCCCTCTGCCAAGCGGAGAAAGGACGAGCCTCTGCACCCCTCTCCCCAGCCCGCTGGCGGGAGGCAGCAGCGTGCTGTCTGGGCACAGGCCTCGCTCAGAGAAGGCTGTGCTCTGGCTTCCCTTTGCCGCCTCGGGAGAGAGGCAGGGCCCACGCCTGCAAGTCCACCGTGAGGCTCTCAGGCGTGGTCACTCCCAGGACCAGGCTCCAGCTCATCCTGACTTCAGGTGGCCCCTGGGCCGCTCTGAGCTCTGTTCACCTCAGGCCCCACCTGCAAAGTGGCTGCCATTGTAGCCGAGTAATGACTCTGCTCACTTAAGATTTTTCCAGGCCTGCCAGACACGGTGGTGCATGCCTGTAATGTAATCCCAACGGCTCTGGAGGCAGAGGCGGGAGGATCGCAAGTTTGAGACTAGAGGCAGTCTGTGTAATTTAGAGAGACCCTGTCTCAAAAAAGTAAAAAAATGGACTAGGGGTGCAGCTCAGTGGTCCAGCACTTGCAAAGCATGCAGGCGCGAGGTGCTGGGTTCAACCCCCAGTACCACACACAAAAAAAAGATTTTTCCAGGCCTGTGCTCTGCAGTATAAACTGTATCATCCAGCTTGTGAGGTTTTTTTTGTTTTGTTTTTGTTTTGTTTTGTTTTGTTTTTTGTGGTACTTGGAATCGAATCCAGGGCCTTGTGCTCTGCAAGTGCTGGACCACTGAGCTGCACCTCCAGCCCATTTTTTTACTTTTTGAGACAGGGTCTCGCTATGTTGCACAGACAGCCTCTGGTCTTGAACTTGCGATCCTCCTGCCTCCGCCTCCCGACCCACTGGGATTACAGGCTTGCGCATCCAGCTCCAGTTGTGAGTCTTGACATCACCCCCCCACCACACCCCACCCCACCACCTGCCATCTGTTTCCTTCCGACACTAAGGTGACAAGTACTGCTGCCAACTCCAGCGGCCAGCGTGGCTGTGCCGTGTACCGTGGCCCAGGACCACAGGACGCAGCTCCTGCTGTCAGGCTTGTGTGACCTGCTCTCCTGTCCAGCAGAGCAGAGCCTCTATTTACCCCTCGGTAGTTTGATGGGGAGCTTGGAGCTGGCCCCCAGCAGACAGCGAGTGGCGGGAGGGACAGTGGCCGCTGTCTGTCCTAGCCTCTGTAACAGAGAATGACCGTGATTTGGTGACCTATCCCTCGGTCCAGCAGTTGTGTAGATCTGGACAGATGGGGCCTCTTGCCTCTGAAAATGATTTTATCAGCATAGGTGGCAGCACGGGAGCCTGGGGCTGGCTGTGCCGCATTCTGAGGCAGGATCTTCACTGTGTCCTGAAGTAGCACTAAGACGTGGCTTGTCCCTGTGATCCTTGTTGTCCCCCTAAACACTGTCAGGTCCACGGGTTCCCCGCCAGGGACCGATCTACACGTCTCAGGCCTTCTCAAAGCAGCCCCTGGCCTGGCGGGATCCCAGGGATGCAGAACCGCAGAAGTCCGAGCTGCAATGGGCTTGGCGGCCCCGCACTAACGCACTTATTTTGTGGAGTAGGAAGCGTTCCAAGGCCAGCCAAACTCTCTGGGTGGAATTTCAAAAGGGTCAGCGTGACTGCAGTTTAACAACAAGAAATTCTGGGTGTGTTTGGAAAGAGGGGAGCCATGGGAACTAGCTTGGAGGTGTGGGACCTGACAACAGCCAGGCAGACCCGGCGAGCAAAGACCCCCCCAAGGATGGGGGGGGCTCCACTGTGTCTCGTCAAACTCCCCCAACAAATCAGCCAGAAAGGAGATGTCTGCAGCAGTTCTCAGGACGCAGCATGGGGATCAGCCATTGTCCGTGTTGCAGGAATGTCTGCAGCCACCCTGGCCAGTGGTCTGGGAAGAAGCAACAGTCCCAGAGGACCGGCTGATCCGAAGTGGCGGAGAGGGGTCACTGTGACACGCCCGGCTCCGAAGGGCTCCCTCTGGACCATCCACATCCTGTGCACATGAATTCGCTGCAGTTCCTTCAGCTCGGCCACAGAATCTCAGGCACTCTTCCTCTGATTTTCATCTCAATGCTGTGTTTAATCCCCCACCACAGACTGCACAGGACTCCGCATGCGGTAAATACACGAGAGCCGTGGCTTGGCCTCCCTGTGAAGCAGGCCCAATGACTCCTGAGTCACCCACTTCAATTTCAGGAGGAAGAAAGGCATTGCTGAGGGCTTTGCAGACACAGAAACTCTCCAAAAGGCACACCTGGTCACTTCTGGTGTCCATGTGACACCTCACTTTGTTGTTGTTGTTGTTGTTAGGTGCCGTCAAGTCGGTATCCGACTCATAGAGACCCTCATAGGGTTTTCAATGGCTGACTGTTTCGGGATTGCCTTGGGAGTGGGTTGCCACGTCCTTCTCCCATTTTTGCGGTGCTGGGAATCGAACTCGGGACCTCAGAGACTGCAGAGCGGCGCTCTACCAACTGAGCTAAATCCCAGCCCAGATACCTCTCTTAGCTGGCATAAATTGGGACTGGGGTTCTGGTTGACTAAATTTATTTCAACCATGTTAAACGATTTCTACAGTACGTGTCCACTTCCTTTCTTTGTCACACAATCGAGGGAGCCTACTGCAGCCTCTTTGGTGGAGGAGAGGGACCCCAGGAGGTCAGGGTCATAATGGGTGGTTGGAGTTGGCCCTGAAGGGACACTGGCCTCTTTACTCCATTTGTTTCATTTCTGTTTTTATTTTTTAATTTGAAATTTTTAATGTACACTTTAATGTGATTCATTCTGACATGCTTTTCATTGTGACAGTTCCCTATATGCATTTTGATGTACATTATTCATATAGGTTCCCCCTTACCCTCTTGTATGCTTCCCCCCCAATCCTCCCCATCTAAGTCTTCTCTGTCATTTACGTGGTAATATTTTTCTATAAGTCGTTGGGTTCCAGTTCTGTTTAAGGTAGAAACTTTTCCTGTACTGAACTTTGTTCTTGTCAGAACAATTACATGCATTTTCTAGACCATTTATATTGATACCATTCTTAGCTTTTATTTTTCCATTTTATTTTGATCCGACCTTTGAATAGGATTTCTCCTTCTTATATTTTGATTCAGCTCCCACATATGAGTGAGAACATGTGGTGTTTCTCTTTCTGAGCTTGTGTTTGTTCACTTAGAATAATTTTCTCTAATTATTTCTCTCCTGGGACAAGCTCCATGGAGACAGGTGCCACCGTCCACTATAGTCCCCATAGGCCCCCCAGGCCTCCCACCATGCCTTCCATTCACCAAATCCACAGCAAACATTTGCCCCATGAGAAAGTCCCTGATATTCATCTCGCTTTTATTTATTTTTCCTTCCAAAATAGAGTCCAACTAAAATGGGTATTCTGCGGGCTGGGATTTAGCTCAGTGGGTAGAGCGCTGCGCTGTAGTCTCTGAGGTCCCGAGTTCAATTCCCAGCACCTCAAAAATGGGAGAAGGGCCTGGCAATCCACTCCCAAGGCAATCCCGAAGCACTCAGCCATTGAAAACCCTATGAGGGTCGCTATGAGTTGAATACCTACTCGACGGCACCTAACAACAACAACAACAAAATGGGTATTCTAATCAGGTGAAATAGAGTTTTGCCATCTTCCATGCAAGAATGGGCTGGGATTTAGCTGAGTTGGTAGAGCACTGTGCTACAGTCTCTGAGGTCCTGAGTTCAATTCCCAGCACCACAAAATGGGAGAAGGACCTGGCAATCCACTCCCAAGGCAATCACAAAACATTCAGCCATTGAAAACCCTATGAGGGTCGCTATGAGTCGGGCATGACTCAACGGCACCTAACAACAACAACAACATGCAAGGAATAATTATTTTCAAATGGCAATCAGAACATTCAGAGAATGACCACTGCCCTATGCAAAACCAAAGCACAAGGTGAATTTGCAACTGTCTTAAAGCAATCAATCCAACATCTGGCACGTGGTGCCCAAACCCAGGGACTCCCTGGCTCTGGCACAAGAGTGGACATCTAGCTGAACAGACATGAGATGGGTCAGGTTAGTAATGAAGTCCAGAAGGCCGGGCCAGAGACGGCTGTGTCAGCAAGCAATTCTAGAGATCCAAGTCTGCTAATATCACACATCATAAATATCCTAAGTCTGTTAATATCATGCCATCACTTGGAGTCAATTAGCCACAAACAATAGGAGATTTACCCTAACCCGCAGGCTCAAAGAGTCCTGTGCTAGCTTCTCAGTTACTTAGTTTCTTTTCACTAATAAAGATTCTGTGTAAAACAGAGTATCATTTTGCTTCCAAGAGGCTCTGACTCACTGAGACCTTGAGCAATGAGGAAAATGATAAGGCTTTGGGGGAGTCTTTGGCACACTCCCCAAGAGAGAAAAACAGACCAAAAGTGAGGGTCCCCTGACCACAGCCAGAAAAGCAGCCACTTCAGGATGATAGGATTTCTCAAAGACAGTTTGGTTTGGGGGTGATCCCAAGAAATGCATTTCAAAGTTCCTTGACCTCAACTTGGAAATCACTCATCAGAGACAAAGGAGCCCACACACAGGGCGCAGGATTATAGGATGTAGAAACCCAGGCACCATCCACAGGCCGCAAAACCCAGCATGGTGCCAGGCACACAGTCTTTTTATGTTTGAGCTCATTGTTGTAGCCACTATGTTTCTTCTCATTTTGAGTCCTGCCATATCAGCAAAAGCCCATTTCTCAGCATAGCACACAGTGGCTAAGTGGAGGTGACAGAACAAACCCACCTGGAACCCTGTGGGCTATAAGCTTATTTCTAATAATTGATCATTTACAGACATTATCATGATGCTAACCTGTAATTCCATATGGTGCTATTGCAATGGGCTTGTATTCCGCATGAAAGGTTAGGAGCTTTTCTAGAGAATGACTAGACACGACCAGCTGGTAACAAGTGGGGCTTCATGAGTTGCACAATATGTGGACTGTACAAAAATGGTCCATGGGCAAGAATGAGTCCACAGGCCACAGCTTATCAAGCCCTCTTCCCTGCTTCAGAGCTCCAGCTTCCTTCTGCTCATTTGGCAATAAGGGAGAATACACATGTAGATGGCAAGGAATGGGGACACCAGAGGACGTCATTGTACTCATGAGGAATCTGTGCATGGACCAGGAGGCAGTCGTTCGAACAGAACAAGGAAATACTGCCTGGTTTAAAGTCGAGAAAGGTGTGCGTCAGGGCTGTATCCTTTCACCACACCTTTTCAATATCTATGCTGAGCAAATACTCCAAGAAGCTGCACTTTATGAAGAAGAACGTGGCATCATGGTTGGAGGAAGACTCCTTAACAACCTGGGTTATGCAGAAGACACAACTCTGCTTGCTGAAAGGGAAGAGGATTTGAAACATTTATTGATGATCAAAGAACACAGCCTTTAGTATGCATTGCTCCTCAATATCAAGAAGACAAAAATCCTTACAACTGGGTCAGTACACACCTTCGTGATAAATGGAGAAAAGATTGAAGTCATTCAACATTTTGCTTTACTTGGTTCTACAATCAACACTATGGAAGCAGCAGTCACAAAATCTAAAGAAGCACTGCATTGGGAAAAGCTGTTGCAAAAGACCTCTTTAAAGACTTGAAAAGTATAAGAATGATGTCAATATAAATGGACTAGAAATCGCATGTAATTGTTTTAACAAGATAAAAACAAAGACCACTACAGGAAAAGTTTGTATCTTAAACAGAACTGGAACCCAAGGACATATAGAAAAATACTACTAAATAAAAGATAGAGAAGACTTAGATGGGAAACTTAGATGGGAAGGGTGGGAGGGGGGAAGCATAGGGGAGGGTAAGGGGTAACCTATATGAATAATGTTTATCAAAATGCATATATGGAAATGTCACAATGAAAAAAGCATGTCAAAATGAATCACATTAAGATGTACATTAAAATTTTCTAATAAAAAAAAATTGAAAAGTAAAGATGTCAAATTGAAGACGAAGGTGCTCCTGACTCATGCCATGGTGTTTTCAGTCACATCATATGCTTGCGAAACATGGATACTGGATAAGGGAGACAGGAGAAGAATGGATGCTTTTGAATTATGGTGCTGGACACAAATATAGAATATACCAAGGACTGTCAAAAGAACCAACAGATCTGTCCTAGAAGAAGTGCAACCAGGATAGCTAGACTGCATCTTACATATTTTGGACATGTAGTAAGGAGGCACCAGTCCTTGGAGAAGAACATCATGTTTGGGAGAGTGGAAGGTCAGCGAAAAAAGGAAGACCCTCAACTAGATGGATTGACACAGTGTCAGCAACGATGAGCTCAAACATAAATAAGATCGTGTGCCTGGCACAGAGTCGGGGAGTGTTTCATTCTGTTCTGTTGTACATAGCGTTACTGTGAATTGGACCCAACTCGGCGGCACCTAACAGCAACAATATACTTAGAATTTCTCTTCTTTGCTGGAATACATTATCAGCCAGTCTTGTTTTCAGGTTTTAGGAAACTGGGCTCTTGCAAAGATCTGATGAAAAGGGAAGTATTTCATTGAAAAATATTTTGAAACACGTTGTGTATATTATACACACACATATAGTCTCTGTAATCCCAGTAGTCAAGGGCAATAAAAATGCCTGAACATTTTCAGCGGGTTTCCATGGGAACACGAAATGTATATCCTAAGCCAGCTCCAGGTTTCCTGGCTGATGAAGCCTTTTAAGATTCAGCTCTGGAGGGTGTTCGATTTCCCTGGGTGCCTCCCAGCTGACTCTGGGGACTCCTTCTGTGCTCTTCCCGGCCATCCTTCTCCCCCTCCTCTCTCTGAGTCCTCTGTGCAGCCTGGGCCCTCCATCCTCCCCGGCTGAGCCTCTCCCCACCCCCCTCGCCTCTGGGATGAAGGTCGGACATCTGCTTTCCATCTCCCGCCTGTTTCGCTGCAGCCGGCGGGCCAGATTTCCCGCTCATAAATCATTACTCATGTGGAACCCACGCAGGCCCACGCTGGACTGTTCGCTCAGCACATCTCCTTTTTTGGAAGAACAGCTCCCCTTCCTCGCCATTTCGTCCCCAGGCTGCCATCTTGTAAGCTAGTAATTTTCTCAATTTTGATTTTTGGACAGTGAACAAGAAGAGAATTCACTTTGATTGGACATTTAAGTTAACTGCCAAATTTATGGTTGGGGAAAACACAGGAATCTATTACAACGAAAGTAATGAGAGTGCTGTCTGCAGCCACAGAACCCTGGCATCCCACCCTGCCTGAAGCCAAGCAGGATCAGCCTGGTTAGTCTGTGGATGGCCTAGGAATACCAGGTGCTGCAGGCTAGGCAGAAGGACCTAGCAGCCCACTCCTGAAACAATCCACCATTGAAAACCCTATGAGTAGCAGAGAAGCGCTGACAATAGTGCCAGGCATAGCACAGTGTCGGGGAGTGTTTCATCTGTTGTACATAGGGTCGCTATGAGTCAGACCTGACTCGATGGCACCTAACAACAACCATGAGAATGCTGGAAATACATACATTTTGTAGTGAGAAGACAGGATAGTTGATATTTTAAATAAACTTTTCAGAAATAGAGATAGTTAATACATAGTAATAGCTATGTGCTAGAGAATACTTGTTGTTGGGTGCCATTGAGTAGGGTCTGAGTCATGGTGATCCTATAGACAACAGAACAAAACACTCCCCCACACTGTGCCATGCCTGGCACTATTGTCAATGCTTCTTTGATATTCACAGGGTTTTCAGTGGCAGATTGTTTTGGGAGTGGGCTGCCAGGTCCTTCTCCCCAGCCTGCAGCCCCTGGTATTCCCAGGTGGTCTCCCATCCAAGGACTAACCAGGCCCAACCCTGGTTAGCTTCTGAGGTCTGATAGGATCAGATGCCAGGGTGGCACAGCTGCAGGCTGGCTAATACTAGAAATGTTAATTCACTTAATTCTCCCAGCAACCCTACAAAATAGGTGCTATTGATTTTATTTTACAGATCAGGAAACTGAGTCACAGAAAGGATAAGTAACTTATCCAGTGAGGTAGTATGTGACAGTCCTCAGGGAAAAATCCTACTTGGCACTAGAGTCTATGCTCCTCAGGACCTGATTTTGTTGCCTCTTAGTTTGTTCCCCTGGCTGGGATTTAGCTCAGTTGGTAGAGTGCTGCTCTGCAGTCTCTGAGGTCCCGAGTTCATTTCCCAGCACTGCAAAAATGGGAGAAGGATGTGGCAATCCACTCCCAAGGCAATCCCAAAACAGTCAGCCATTGAAAACCTTATGAGAGTCACTATGAGTCAGATACCGACTCAGTGGCACCTAACAACAACAACAACAAGTTTGTTCCCCATTTCACAGATAGGGAAAATGAGGGAAAAGGAAGTTAAGTAGGTGAATCCATGAGAGCTATTTTTAAACTCTTCCAAACGTTATCTCTTCGTACTTCCAGTGGGTTTCAGCATTGCACCGTACGGGTTTACGGTATCCACATGTTCTCTATTTCTGCTACAGGGAATTAAAGTTAAAAACCTTTCCGAGGATATGGTGGGAAAACCACCCCACGCCCAGTTTCCTCTATTGTCTTCTTGCCACCTGATGCAGAGGTGTGGGGACAAGGCTTCCCCACACACCAAACAAGTGGGTGATGGATTCTGCAACAGATACCAGCGGGTGTCCCCTAAGGCGATCCCTTTCTAACACTATCTGGAGATGGCATCAGCTGCACAGGCTGAGACGTGACCCCCAAGACTGTCTGACCTCTTGATGGCTATCTCAAGCCCTGTGGGTGACCTGTGCTTCTAACCTGCCAGCCACAAATCAGGGTTCCTATAACCCCCTCCTCAGGGTCAGTGAACTTGCCAAAGCAGATAACAGAACTCAGGGAACATGGTTGCCAGTTTATCATGAACCATATTACGGTTCACACGGCTGAGAGGTGCGCAGGGCGAGGGAAGGGGAAATTGTGGGGAGCTCCCCAGGTCTTTCCGGGAGCTCCTGGCCAGAAGCTTCCAAAACTTGTCCTTTTTTTTAAAATCTCGGTACTGGAGGTTGAACCCAGGGCCTCACGCTTGCATGCTTTGCAAGTCCTGGACCACTGAGCTGCACCCCCAGTCCATTTTTCCACGTTTTTGAGACACAGTCTTGCCAACTTGTCCTTGCCTCTCCCTGTTTCTTTCCTCAGTGTCCCTCTCATTTTGCAAATATCCTTTACTTTGGCTCCACCTCTTTCATACAATTGGCACCACGTTTACTGTGTCCCAGGCAGATGTATATCTCATGATGAAGATAGTGCATGCAGAAAAAAAACACAAATAAATTTATTATTTAATTATTTATTTTTATACAAATAGAAAGTATGTAGTCTATGAATTTATTCTTTGAATTCTGTAGGCCAACCCCATAATTGTCCAAAAATTCCCTTATTAGAAATTTCTAGCCAGGTGCAGTGGCGCACACCTGTAATCCCAGGGACTCAGGAGGCAGAGGCAGGAGGATCGCAAGTTCGAGACGAGAGGCAGTCTGAGTAATTTAGCGAGACCCTGTCTCACAATGTAAAAAAAAAAAATGAGCTGGGGACAGCTCAGTGGTCCAGCAGTTGCAAAATATGCCAGTGTGAGGCCCTCGGTTCAACTCCCACTACCACACACAAAAAAAGTTTCTATTATTAGTAAGCAAAATATACACAAAGAAGTAAAATCAGAAATTAAAGGGAAGGAACTGACCTGTGCATATGGAATGGCTGAACGTGGTGGGGGTGGTATTTCCCCAAACCTCTTCAACTGTGAAGGAAAACTGCTGACTCCTCTGAGCAGACCATGAGCTGACTGAGGCTCACACTTTAGAACGCTGGGAAGCAAGTGGAACAGTGTTGAGATGCTTCGACTCCCTCTTCCTGCCTTCAGTAAGGAGCTGAAGGAGGGCACAAGCTCTGCTCTTGGATGACGTCCTGGAAGCAGAAAAGTAATAGTCAGTTACTATTCTTAACAACGATATTAACAATAACAGCAAGCTCATTGGGTTTTTTGCCTTTGTTTTTGTTTTTGTTCTTTGTTTGTTTTTTGCGGCGCCGGGGGTTGAACCCAGGGCCTCGCGCTTGCATGCTCTGCAAGTGCTGGACCACTGAGCTGCACCCCCAGCCCATTTTTTTTACTTTTTGAGACAGGGTCTCACTAAATTACACAGACTGCCTCTGGTCTCGAACTTGGGATCCTCCTGCCTCTGCCTCCCAAGCCGCTGGGATTACAGGTGTGCGCCACCGTGCCCGGCAAGCTCATTGTTTTTTAATGGAAGTGCTTTCTCCCTAGTTCCAGAACTGCAGTGCTGCTGGGTTTCAGATGAACTGCAGTGTACCTAAAGCTGACGTCAGAGTTGTTGCTGTTGGGGGCTCTTGAGTCGAATCTGACTCTGACTCATAGCGACCCTAAATTCAGCAGAACAAAGCACTCCCCAACACGGTGCCATGCAAACGATCTTTTTACCTTTGAGTCTATTGTTGTAGCCACGATGTTTCTTCTCATTTTGAGCCGTGCCACATCAGCAAAAGGAGGGCCCAGAGGCTTTAATCCAAACCCATTAAGGTCTCCCACTCCACTTTGGGGAGGCAACTCTTCCCTAGTTTTTTCTTGAATGCCTTCCAGCCTGGAGGGCTCTTTTTTAGGCACTACATTTGACAGTGCTTCTATGCTATTCTTAGGATTTTCAACAACTAATTGTTTTGGGAGTAGGCTGCCAAGTCCTTATCCCTAGTCTGTCTTAGTCTGGAAGCTCAGCTGAAGCCTGTCCACCATGGGTGGCCCTGCTGGTATGTGAAATATCAATGGCATAGCTTTCAGCATCACAGCAACATGCAAGGCCCCACAGCACAAACTGATAGACGGTGGGGTGGGGGTGATGTTAAAGTACCAACTAGAAAATCAAGGTCCTTGGTTTGGAAGGAGATGTCAAGAAGAGTTGAGGAAATCACAATGCCAGCTCCGTTAGGCCCTAACCAAACATAAACCTGTCTCAAAGATTGGGATGTACAGCTCCTCCTTCATCATCACCCCCATCTTCATCACACATATTCAAGGCTCTTCATCTCTCCCCTTCCTACAGCATCTGTTCTAACAACTGCTTTCCAGAAAAGCCTTCCCTCAGCACCATTTATAACCTGCCTACCGCACTCTCAGTTCTCCAACTCTGCTATGTTTTCTTCTGTTTATCATTTATCACCATTTAAAATATTATGCATTTATTTGTCTACTTCTGTTAATTATTCAGGGAAGGTTAAACAGATGCAATAACAGACCCAAACAATGATGTCTCACTAATAAACTTTTTGTTTCTTGCTCACATAACAGTCCAAGGCAGGTATACCAGGTGGCGATTCAGCTCTCCTCCACAAGGTCATTCAGGGATCTATATCTCTCCTTCCACTTCTACGCTCCTTCATCCCTTTGGCTCTGTACATACAAGATAATACACCATGGAGAGATGTGCATGGAGTTTTTCACTCTTCAGATCCACGCCTGGAATTGGGACATCTCACTCTGCTCATTTGATTGGAAAGAATTTGGCCCTATAATGTCATACACAATTTCAAGGGATGTTGGGAAATAGAATTTGTGTGTGGGTGTCTGAAGTAGAGGAGACTGAATGTCTCTGAACAGCTTGCAGTCTCTATCCTCTATCCTTCATCTAAAATGTAAGCTGCTTGAAAACAGTAACTTTTTTTGTGTTGTTTATGGTTATATTCATAGTGCCTGAAACACAGCAGACATTCAATAAAAATTCACAGTAGATGTAGAAAAAAAGGAACCTACTACACACCAGCAAAATTCTACTAAAGATCATTCAGAAGCGACTGCAGCAATACATAGACAGGGAATTACTGGAAAATCAAGTGGGATTCAGAAGAGGATGGGGAACTAGGGACATCATTGCTGATGTCAGGTGGATATTAGCTGAAAGCAGAGAATATCAAAAAGATGTCTATCTATGTTTTATTGACTACGCAAAAGCATTTGATTGTGTGGATCACAACAAATTATGGATAACACTTTGGAAAATGGGAATACCAGAACACCTAATTGTGCTCATGAGAAATCTGTACATGAACC
>VMDO01001614.1:45685-199827 GCA_007922755.1 Pedetes capensis | reverse complement strand
GTCAGGAGAGAACAATCCCTGGAGAAGGACATCATGTTTGGGAGAGTGGCAGGTCAACGGAAAAGAGGAAAACCCTCCACCAGATGGATTAACACAGTGTCTGCAACAATGGGCTTAAACATAAATAAGATGGTTTGCCTGGCACAGAATCGGCAAGTGTTTCGATCTGCTGTACATAGGGTCGCTATGAGTCAGACTCGACTCGACGGCACCTAACAACAACAACAACAACAACATTCATCGTGTCTGAGCCTTCATTTCTTCATCTGAACAATAATAATAATTCATCTGACTATAACAATAATTCTCCCTTTGAGAATTATAGAGAGAATTAAAATTCATTCTGTTTGTAAACATGCCTAGAACAAAGTAGTTGCTAAATAAATATTGGCCAGTAATATAAGTTTACAAAACAACTGAAGTCCAGAAAGCAAATTCAAAAGGGTTGCTATTCATCTAAAATTGGTTTTCTTTATTTCTAGTCTGACATGACCTTGTTTGCCATACTATGGGGGCTTGCATGTTGCTGTGATGCAGAGAGCTATGCCACAGGTAATTCAAATACCAGCAGGGACACCCATGGTGGACAGGTTTTAGCTGAGCTTCCAGACTAAGACAGGCTTGTTGTTGTTGTTGTATGCCATCGAGTTGGTATCTGACTCATAGCGACCCTCGTAGGGTTTTCAGTGGCTGACTGAATCCCAAGGGATTGCCTTGGGAGTGGATTGCCAGGTCCTTCTCCCATAAGACAGGTTAGGGAGAAGGAAATGGCTAGCCTACTCAAAAATTAGCCATTGAAAAACCTATGAATAGTAGAGAAACACTATCAGATATAGTGTCAGAAAATGAGCCCCCCAGGAAAGAAGGCACTAAAAAGACGACTGGGGAAGAGTTGTCTCCTCAAGGTAGCCTCTACCTTAATGATGGAAATGCAGTAAAGCCCCAGGGACCTCCATTTGTTCATACACCATGACTCAAAATGAGGAGGAAAAACTATAAACATCTATTAATAATTGGAACATGGAATGTATGTAGTATGAGTCTAGGAAAATTAGAAATCATTAAGTGGGAAATGGAGCTCATAAACATCTGCATTCTATGCATCAGTGGGATAAAATGGATTGGCATGGGCCATTTTCAATCAAATAATCATATGGTCTACTACACCAGAATGACAGATTAAAGAGAAATGGGATTGCATTCATCATAAGAAAAGACTTCTCGAGATCTATCCTAAAGTACAATGCTGTCAGTGATAGAATAACATTCATATGCCTACAAGAAAGGCCAGTTAATGTGACTATTATTCAAACTTATGAATCTACTATTAAGGCTACAAATGAAGATAGGGAAGATTTTTACCAGCTTTTGCAATCTGAAATAGATAGAACAGGCAATCAGGAAGTGTGGATAGTTACTGTTGACTGAAATGCAACCATTGGAAACAAAGAAGAAGGCTCAGTAGTTGGAAAACATGGCCTTGGTGACAGAAACAATGCTGGAGATCTCATGATAGAATTTTGTCAGACCAATTACCTTTTCATTGCAAATACATGGTATTGAAGGATACAGTAGAAGCTGCACTGAAGGAACTGGTGAACCCCAAGGCTCCAGGAATGGATGGAATACCAATAGAGATGTTTCAACAAACAGATGCAGCACTGGAGGTGTTCACATGTTTATGCCAAGAGATTTGGAAAATAGCTACCTGGCCAAATGACTGGAAGAGATCCATATTTGTGCTTATTCCCAAGAAAGGGGATCCGACCAAATATGGAAAATATCAAATATCATTAATACCACATTCAAGCAAAATTTTACTAAAGATCATTCAAAAACAACTCCAGCAGTATATAGACAGGGAACTGCTGGAAAATCAAGCTAGATTCAGAAGAGGGTGGGGAACCAGGGACATCACTGCTGATGTCAGATAGATATTAGCCAAAAGTAGAGAATATCATAAAAATGCCTATCTATATTTTATTGACTATGCAAAAGCATTTGACTGTGTGGTTCATAACAAATTATGGATAACACTGCAAAAAATTGGGATACAAGAGCACCTAATTATACTCATGAGGAATCTGTACATGGATCAGGAGGCAGTTATTCAAACAGAACAAAGAAATACTGCTTGGTTTAAAGTCAAGAAAGGTGTGCATCAGGACTGTCTACTTTCACCCTATCTCTTCAATTTATACACTGAGCAAACAATCCAAGAAGCTGGACTTTATGAAAAACATGGCATCAGGATTGGAGGAAGACTCATTAACAACCTGCATTATGAGATGATACAACTCTGCTTGATGAAAGAAGATTTGAAACATTTACTGATGAAGGTCAAAGAACGTAACCTTCAGTATGGATTGTGACTTGACATCAACAAAACAAATATTCTTATAATGGAGTCAGTATGCAGCTTCACAATAAATGGAGAAAAGATTGAGATTGTCCACAATTTTGCTCTATTTGGTTCTACAATCAACACCCATGGAAGCAGCAGTTAAGCAATCAAAAGACACATTTCTTTGTGAAAAGCTGTGGCAAGAGATCTCTTTAAAGTAATGAAAAGTAAAGATGTCACATGGAAGACAAAGGTGTGCCTGACTCATGCCATGGTATTTTCAGTCACATAATATGGTTGTGAAAGCTGGACATTGAACAAGGGAGACAAGAGAAGAATTGATGCTTTTGAATTATGGGGCTAGAGACAAATATTGAACATACCATGGACTGCCAAGGAACAAACAACTATGTCCTTGGAGAAGTTCAACCAGAGTGCTCCTTGGAAGCAAGGATGGCTAGACTGTGTCTTACATATTTTGGACATGTTGTTAGGAAGGACCAGTCTCTGGAGAAGGACATTAAATTTTGGAGAGAGGCAGGTCAATGAAAGAAGGAAGACCCTCAACTACATGGATTGACATAATGCTTGTGACAATGGGCTTAAACATAAATAAGACCATGTGCCTGGCACAGAATCAGGTAATGTTTTGCTCTGTTGTATATAGGGTCGATATGAGTTAGACCTGATTCAAATGCACCTAACAACATCAACAAGTGTGCAAAATGTAGAGGGAGAATATAAAGTGACCCCAATCCCATCATGTACACTCACTTACCTCTGCCAGCTATTGTTGTTCTTGTTCTTCTTCTTCTTGTTGTTAGGTGCTATAAGTTGGGTCTGACTCATTGTGACCCTTTGTACAACAGATGAAACACTATTGTGAGTATTTCTCTACTGTTCATAGGGTTTTCAATGACTGATTGTTTTGAGGGTGGTGTGCTAAGTCCTTCTCCCAAGCCTATTGCACATGCTGTTCCCAGGTGGTCTCCCACCCAAGTACTAACCAGGCAAACCTTGCTTAGCTTCCAAGATCTGCCGAGGTCAGACACCAGGGTGGTATGGCCGTATGCTCCTGCCAGCTATACTGAGGAGTAATTGACAAAAACTGTATAAGGGACAGGGAGTGTAGCTTAGCGGAAGAGTACTTGCCTACCATGAGACCTTGGGTTCAATCTCCAGCACCACACACACAAAAAAAGGTATATATTTACCACGTGCAGTACAATGTTTGCATATACACGTACATTTCGCAGGTTTTGTATTTTCTTTTGCTGTTTCCCCATACTTTTATGTTGCTATCATTTTTATATTCTTTTTTCACTTAAAATTGTCATAATATTTTGAATGGAATGAATGCTTTCTTACCAACTCTTCATAATTACCATCTTTAATTATAAATAGATGAACTATTCTGGAATACTTTTCTCTTGACCATAATGATGTAAAGTTTGGACTCCAGGTGAAACAAATGTAGAATAGAATCCTCAGCTCCATTATTTTAACACCGTATGACTTTAGGAAAGTTTCTTAAATCTCTTAGCCTCTGTTTATTTGCAAAATGGAGAAAATGATTTCTACATCATAGGCTTATTGTGAGGATTAAGTGTGATTTATATATAAAAAGCCCTTATGCTTTTATTCTTTTCTCTAAGTTTTTATTAACAGCTATTTGTAACTATGAAATTCTCCCTCCCCATCCAAACAGCATTACTTCACATTTTCAGTTAATCAAGGGCTTTACAGAGATTACTTTGGTTTAAGAGAATGAGAGGAGAAAGGGGAAGGAGGAAGAGAGAGCAGAGAACTTGGTTGAGGGGAGCCGCTGCTCTGCCCCAGACCCTGTCCTGCAACTGCAGGAGCAGCAGGGGTTCCCAGGCTGAAATTCCATTCCCAGGTAGCTCACAGGGCAGATCTGGTAACTGCTGGGATGTATGGGCCGTGCCCACCTGCTCCCTCACACAGCCTCATTCCATGCTAGCTCCCTAGGGATGACCAAAGCCAGGGATGGAGGCAGCTGGGGAGGGCAGGGCAGCCTTCTGGGTCCTGGGAGACCTTCTCAGTTGTCTGAAATCCTCAGCCTTTCAAAGAAGGGCTGATCCCTACACAGAAATGTGAAACTGCTGTGTCAAATAAATCATTAATAGGCACCCTGGGAAAGAATGGGCAGTAAAGAGGACAAAGGGTCAACCTAGCCCTTCTCCAAAGAATTGACTTCACACATGCGTTCTACTTCTTACTCCTGCAACTCCCAAGATGCCTTTTGCTGTCCCCTGACAGCCCCAGAAGCATTCCACATAGTGGAGCACTCCCTGGTTCTTGAAACTCTACTCTCTCAGCTTCCATGACGGCATCCTCTCCTGGGTCTTCTCCTACTTCTCTGCATATTCCATATTACTCACCTTGGCCCACAATTTCTCTCTACTTGACCTCTAAGCATCAGAGTTCCTTATGGCACAGCTCTAAGCCCTGTCCTCAATTTGAACCTTCCCTCTCCCCAGCAACCTCATGTATTTCCATTTGAAATATAATCCATCTACTCCTACATTTTTATCTCCAACTCAGACTTCCCTTCTGAGCTCTGGACTGATTTATTCAATACCATAGATATAAAATCTCCACTTGGTTTTCTCAGAAATCTTTTGTAATTTAACAAAACTCTTGATCTTAGCACCACAATATACATTCCCCCAAATTGTCTCTTCATCCAGTATTCATCCCAGTAATGGCAGTAACTCCCATCTGCTCAGTAGTTCTTGCATACTTGAGACCCAGACAGCATCTTTGACCCTTTCTCTTCCTTCACTTTTCCCATCCAACTGATCACAGACCCCCTAATTCCTCCTTTGTAATACTGCCTGAATATTTGCACTCCTACCATCCCAATGATATCCAGTCCTTCTCTATTGATGGCCACCTAGCTAATCTCCTTGAACCCTCCACATGGAAATCAGGGATCATTTTAAAACATAAAAACAGAAACCATAAACATAAAACCAGAAACCATAAAATTACTAGAAGAAAAATTAGGCAACACACTCCAACATACAGGTACAGTAAAGCATTTCCTTAATAAGACTCCAATTGCTCAAGAAATCACAACAAGAATAGATAAATTGGATTACATGAAATTAAAAAAGCTTTTGTACAGCAAAGGAAATAATCAACAGAGTCAAGGAAGCCCCTACTGAATGAGAGAAAATCTTCATATCCTGTACATTGGACAGAGGACTAATATCCAGAATCTATAAAGAACTCAAGAAAACAATTCCCAAGAAAACAAATAGCCCAATACACAGTGGGCAAAGGAACTGAACAGACAGTTCTCAAATGAAGAATTTCATAAGGCCATGAAACACATGAAAAAATGCTCAATATCCCTAGCCATTAGGGAAATGCAAATCAAAACAACCCTGAGATTCCACCTTACTCCAGTAAGAATGACCAATATCAATAAAACAAATAACAACAAATGCTGGTGAGGTTGTGGAGAAAAGGGAACCCTCTTACACTGCTAGTGTAGGGAAAAATTGGGAGGAAATTGGCAAAAACTCCCAAACTGGGAAAACGGCTTTTGAATATCTGGTTTGTAAATTGGAAATCTAAGGAAAATAAAAGTAACTTGGTTGCACGTTTGTACAAAACCCTTCCTGACTGGACAATTGGACTGAAAGCTGATTGGCTCAGGCCATTCCATAGGCGAACTATATAAGGAGCTGCACTGTGGCAGCTCAATCCTTTTTTCACCTTCTTGCCTGTTCCTTCCCGGACCACTGATGAAGACCACCTCTCCCGCTGCTCTCCCCCAGAGCTTTAGTGAGGAAAGAACGCTCTCCCATTGCAATCATCAATAAGGAAAGAACCTGCTCTCTGTCTGATCACCCACAAAGCAACAGCTGTCTCCTCGTGACCACCGAGATGACCAACACAGGTGTTTGCCCCTGGAAGGCAAAAGCGCCTGAGGCTTTTCCTTTCTCCTGTCTCCTCTGGGGTCCTGAGGGCTGCAGGAGTCTGCACCCCTCACCTGAGGGTCCCGAGTGAATTGTGTTTAGTATCTGTGTGCATGGCGGCGCCACCCATCCAAACCTCCAGGTCGGACCGGGAGGCACGCGCCCCACAGCTAGTGGAGCTGTAAATCAGTTCAACTACTTTGGAAATCAATTTGGAGATATCTCAGAAAACTAAAAATAGATCTGCCATATGACCCAGTTGGGCTGGGATTTAGCTCAGTTGGTAGAGCACTGCTCTGCAGTCTCTGAGGTCCCGAGTTTGATTCCCACAAAACCACAAAAACCACAAAAACAGGAGAAGGATGTGGCAACCCGCTCCAGAGGCAATTCCGATACAGTCTGCCATTGAAAACCCTATGAGGGTCGCTATGAGTAGGATACTGACTCGACGGCACCTAACCACAATAACAACATGACCCAGTTATACCTCTATTGGGAATATACCCAAAGGGAGATGAGTCATCATACCACAGAGACACCTGCATCTCCGTGTTCAATGCAGCACTTTTCACAATAGCATGGATATGGAATCAACCGAAGTGCCCATCAACAGAAGAATGGATAAAAAAAAATTATGGTACATATACACAATGGAATACTACTCAGCAATTTAAAAAAATGAAATAATGTCACTTATAGCAAAATAGATGAAATTGGAGAAAATCATCTTAAGTGAATGAACACAAGCCCAAAAAGAGAAATACCATATGTTCTCATTCATATGTGGGAGCTGAATCAAATGTAAAAGAATGAAAAAATCTATACATAAATTGAAACATAATAAAAAGCTCAATTAAACTTAGTGCAGAAGGGACAATTTAAGGAGTGGAAAGGAAGGAGGGATCTAGCAAAGTGAAGTGACACTGGGAAAAGACAGGAGGGGGAGGAGGGCCAACGAGGAGGGAGGAAGTGGGGGGAGGTCAACCTTAATGTAAACAGCACAACTTTATTAGTATGGGAAATAATAATAATAATAATAATAATAATAATAATACCAATAATACCAAAGGATGGCAATAATGCAAATGGAATAGATCACTCATGTAGTACTGCTGAGAATGTAAAAAGATAGATAACTATAGAAAAAAGCTTGGACTTAAATCAAAATCGGGGTGCACGTATATAGACAAATATTCCTACAAAAAGACATACAACTAGACAGGAGATCATTGGTGGGGGGGTGGGGATAGGGAGGAAGGTCATGAGAGGGTAAGGGAGAAGTTATGTGAACAATGTACAATGAAATGTATATATGGAAATGTCACAATGAAATACATGTCAGAATGAAACCCATTAAACTGTACATTAAAAATTTCCAGTAAAAAAAAAACGTAGTGTATGACATGTCATTGTCCTACACACACACACACACACACACACACACACACACACACACACACACACACCAAAAACACTTCCACTGATTCCCATTGAACTTAATAATAGCTAATGTATCAGACAGTATGAAAGAAGTCTATATTCATTATCTCAATTAATCCTCACAATTCTACCATTATCTTCTATTTTACAGATAATAAAACTGAAGTTGGAGAGTTTAATTGGCCCAAACTGACAGAACTAGAACAGGTGAACTTAGGATCTGAACTCAACCTGACTCCAAAATTCAAGGTTCTTCAATCCCTGCTATCCCCACCTTCGACTTCAGATGAAATCCAAATACACTAACATAACCCAGCAGGCCCTGTGTAGTGCACTTAACAACAACAACCACGCCCTATGCTTCTTTCTGCCTTAGGGCCCTTGCATGTAAGGTTCCATCTGTCTGGAACAATTTGCCTTTGGTATGGCATAAGGCCTCAACACCCTTCAGAATTCAGCTTAAATGTCATTTTCTCATCAACAGAATTTTTTCTAAACCTGATCTGACTTATTTTGTTGTGTTATATTTTGCCATTGTATCCTGTACTTTCCTTTCTAGCACTTGCTGTTCTCAGGTGCCGTCAAGTTCGGTCCAACACATAGTGACCCAATGTAACATAGAATGAAACACTCCCCAACACTGTGTCATGCACATATTTTTTTATATTTAAGCCCATTGTTGCAGCCACTGTGTTAGTCTACCAAGTTAAGAGATTTCTTTCTGAGGTGATGAAAATTGACTGTGTTCTGAAATTGACTGGGTGATAGTAGCATATATCTGTGAATATACTAAAAACCATTGGGCTGTACACTTCAAGTTAATGAATTATATGGTATGTGGACACTATCTAAAAACTTCAATGTCTATGAATAAAATATGCTTATTTATTGACAAAAAAGTTTAGCTGTCCTGTTCCTTGTTTGTAGCTTGCAATAAAATTTTCAAGGTTAGGAGGTCATATAAAACAAAAAAAGTCACAAATAAGACAAAACAAAAACAAAACTAAGTAACACATACACGTTAAGTCACCATTGATGAATGTTAGTGAGCCAAGTCATTCTGAGAACTATTAACTAAAAAGGAGTCAAGTATTTAATCCATCTTTCTTGACGATTTTACCTTAAGGTAAATCAAATGTTGATGACTAAAAATTTCTCCTTATAGGTGGACATGATGACACACACCTATAATCCCAGCACTCAGGAAGCTGAGACAGGAAGATTGTGAGTTTGAGGCCAGCCTGTGCTACATAGCAAGGCTCTGTCTCAAAAAACCAAAGCAAAGCAAAACAAAACAAAACACTAAGAAAGTTTCTGCTTATAGAAGTATTTCAGCTAATAAGTGGTGCTGCAGGTACAACTCAGTGGTAGAGTGCATACTTAGCATATGTGAGGTCCCCAACCCCTTTTTATTTTTAATTTTTTATTTTTGAGACTGGGTCTCGTTAAGTTGTGCAGGTTGCCTCTGGCCTCGAACTGGTGGATCCTTCAGCTTCATCCTCCCATGTTGCTGAAATTATAGGTTTGTACTGTGGACCTGGCTCATGTAACTTGTACATGTAGGAGTGGTAAATATTAAATAATTATATATGTATTATTATGCATTATTAATTTTGGGTAAGTGCTCACATGTCTGTCAGCTTGGTATACTGTGGGGGCTTGCGTCTTGCTGTGATGCTGAAGCTATGCCACTGGTATTAGATACCAGCAGGGTCATGTATGGTGAGCAGGTTTCAGCTGAGCTTCCAGACTAAAGCAGACTAGGGAGAAGGACCTGGCAGCCCACTCTCAAAATTCTTTGAATAGCAGAGAAACATTTTCAGATATGGGGCCAGAAAATAGCCTCCCCATGATGGAAGGCACTCAAAGGACAATTAGGGAAGAGTTACCTCCACAAAGTTGAGTCAATCTTGATGATGGGAATGGAATAGAGCCTCAGGGACCTCCATTTGTTGATGTGGTACTACTCAAAATGGGAAGAAACGCTAAAAGGGTCACTATGAGTAAGACCAGACTCAATGGCAACTGAAGACAACAATGACACACACATATGTGTGTGTTATTGTTGTTGTTAGGTGCCGTCGAGTCGGTATCCGACTCATAGAGACCCTCATAGGGTTTTCAATGGCTGACTGTTTCGGGATTGCCTTGGGGGTGGATTGTCAGTCCCTTCTCCCATTTTTGTGGTGCTGAGAATTGAACTCGGGACCTCAGAGACTGCAGCGCAGCACTCTACCAACTGAGCTAAATCCCAGCCCCATATGTGTGTATATATATTCTTAAAGGAAATATATCAAAATAATGGTTTCAGTATACTTGGAGGGCTGGTCTTTTAAGAACATTTTTCTTATTTTCCAAATTGCATTTAATGGGCATGTATTTTTAAATGAAAATTAATAATAAAAAAGAACAGAGTTCAATCTTAAATGGTTGATATTTTTTATCCTTGAGATATGGGTAAAAAAAATTACTCCCAGTCTAAAAATAATCAATTGTAGAAAAACATTAACTCAGAATTTGTCTGAACAACATCCTATCTGTTGAGATTTTAGAAAGCTATGGCCTTATTTTCCCTCCTGAATTTCAAACTAACTCAGACATAAAAGAGTCTGATAATTGAAGATCAAAACTTTATTTTGATTACTGGTAAGACTGGATTGTCAAATGTGGTTTTAGATCTGTGGCCATGGTAGACTTGTACTTAGTCCCCAAACTAGATTTACCTCTTGGTGACAAAAAGAGCCAGGAAATCAAAGGCTTTCCTGACAAGGATGAACATGGCCCACAAACAACACTACCTGGAGCACAGATCAGACAACATGCTCTCTGCAGGCAGTAGAGCCAAAAAGAAAGGGAAGTCCCAAAGCACTGATACGCATGTGCAGTTCTTACTCCCATACAAACCAGAAGTAGAAGAAATCAGGGATGTTGTTTAAAGGAAAATCTTCTATTCAGAACTATGAGTCTATGAGAAAGTAAGAATCCTAGACCACTCATAACAATGGTGTTGTTAGGTGCTGTTGAGTCAGGTCTGATTCACAGCAATCCTATGCACAACAGAACGAAACACTCCCCAATTCTTTGCTAAGCATGCAACTTATAACAACAATAAATGATAAAAATTTCAGTCAGACAACCTGGATTATGTGATCCTAAGCATTAGTTTTCACTGTTTTTTAAACAAAATTTATTAAAAGTTTTTGGTGTCAAATAAATGCCCCCCAAATAATCATTAAACAGAAGAGTCATATTTTGAAATACAAATAAGAGCTTTCTTTTAAAAATGCACAATAAAATATTCACTTGACTTATGATTCTTTAACATTTGCATATTAAATGTGCCTTGCAAATTAAATCAAAATCAAAACAACATGTTCAATAGAATTCTTTCTCCTTTCCTTAAACACTACTTAGCCAGAAACAGAAATATAAAAACTTCTTTAAAGAGGAGTAGAGAAGCCGTTGTTTGTTTTTAAAAAGTTAATCCAGTGTGTAAAGCTGGTAAGGAAAGCCCATCCTCTTAGCTGGAGTTGCATAATCTTCAAAGAAGAGTCCCTGGAGACTCATAACCAGAACTGTTGATTCAACACCCACACTTGCTGTGCAAGACTCTTGGCCTTCGTCCAGCCTCCTTGGGACAAGGTATCCACATGCGCCTGACTGCCGCCAAGGAGATGCCAGGTAAGGAGATTTTCACATAGCCATTCAGGGTTCAAACCTCTTGCACCACATTTGCCCACTCAGGCATTAAACTAAATCCCTTTCTACACCTGAGTGTGACCAAACCTGAGGAAAACAATCTTCCACATCAGGCATACATGAATATCTCTGATCAGGAGCAAACAGAAAGCCAGGAGTGGGAATACAGCCTTGCAAGGCAATCAGCTCTACCAGCCATAGCCTGAGGTATGTGGGGTCTCTGTACTGACAACTGCCGGTCTCTGTGAGACTCTTTTAGTCTCTACATTCTTACCTCAAAAACAGAGGCTGAAGGCTGGGAATGTAGTTCGAGGGAGAGCACTTGGCTAGCATGTGTGAAGCCCTGGGTTCCATCCCCAGCTTTGGGAAAAGAAAAAAGAAAACAAGGCTGGATTCACTAGGCTGGAGATGCCTTGAAATTCTGGTTTGTTGTTTTGTTTTGTTTTTTTTCAGTTTCTTTTTATCCAAATGTTCTTATGGTAATCCAATAAATCAAAGTGAAAGTTATGTCAGTGATTGATCACTCAATTAAAGCCAATTCAAAAAACAAACCTGTAAGTTAGGCTTACACAAGCATGTGCATTTGCGCTCACATCCACACCTCTCCCACACCCCACTTATAAAGCGAGGGGCTTGAAATTACTTAAATTGTTTGTTCACACAAGCCCAAATTGCTCAACTTTGGGTTTCATGTTGCCACTATTGACATATTAATTGTACCAGGTTGTTTTTTCATCTTTTCAAACTGTCCTCATCATTCTTTAAACAGAATGGATTTCTAAACATGGATCCTTAAGACAGGATGGTGGAGCCAGCCGCAGGTGCTTGGGGGCATTTAACGAGTGAATGTGCTGATATGCTGAATATGTACCTGAAAGACAGATATGACACAAGGACAATAAATACGGGTTGATTGAAGGAAACATTCCTGAAAATTTGAAGACAAATCTTTCACTCAATAGACTCATATTTTATATGTTGTTGGATAATTCCCTAGTTAGGGCTACATTTTTTAAATTACAGTGGATTTAGGTCCATATTTATTTCTGCCATTTCCTGTGTAACTTTGGGCAAGGTCCTTAGACTCTCTGAGCTTTACTTTCCCCTCTGAAAAATGTAGGGGAAAAGTACTAACCTAAAAGGAAAGGGTGGTTATGAGGACTGAGTAAGAGACTGTAGATAAGAGTGACTAGTTAGTAGCTACAACAGTCAAAAGTTACTTGATACTATTCTATCATTTGAGGAAACCTTTTTTTTTTTTTTTTTTTTGCGGTACTGGCGGTTGAACCCAGGGCCTCGTGCCTGCATGCTGTGCAAGTGCTGGACCACTGAGCTGCCACCTCTAGACCTTTTTTTTACTTTTCAAGACAGGGTCTCACTAAATTATGCAGACTGCCTCTGGTCTCGAATTTGCGATTCTCTTGACTCTGCCTCCGGATCCGCTGGGATTACAGGCATGCGCCACTGCACATGGCAAGGAAACTTTTTAAAATGCAAGTAGTCAACACTGATTATGTGCATGACTTTGAAAGCTGAGTCTTGTAAAAATTGCCTTCAAGTAGGACATAGTCGTCACTCTGTCACTCAGCGCACCCACTGAGAGAAAACATCCACCTGCCACAACCCAAATACCCATCCATTTCTCCAAAGAGCAGCTCCTGTCTCCCTCACCAAGTCAGTATGATTACCTCACATTTCCTTTTTTTTTCCCCCCAGTACTGAGGGGTTTGAACCCAGGGCCACATGAATGCTAGGCAAGTGCTACACCACTGAGCCATACCACTGCCCCTCTTTTACTTTTTATTTTGCTTCTGGTCTTGAACTTGTGATCCTCCTGCCTCTGCCTCCTGAAATGCTGGGGCTACAGGCATGCACCACTGTGCCCAGCTCTTATTTTTTATTTTGAAACAGTCTCCCTAAATTGCACGGGCTGTCTTTGGCCTTGAGCTGGTGATCCTCCTGCCTCAGCCTCTCAAATTGCTAGGATTATCGGCCTGCAACACAGATCAGCTCTCACACTTCCTTTTCTATTGACAGATATCAAGGACTGAAGAGTCATTTTACCCATCCTCCAACCTTAGAGCAGCTTTTGCAGAAACCATGAAAAATAGAAGAAAATTATTCCTATTTCAAAGACCATCAGCAGCATTTCAACATGATTTCCTGCTGGAGGCTCTGCAAGGCTTTTCTCAGTGTTTTGAATGCACTCTTTTCCTGGTGCAGCATAAGACTACAAAAGCTCAAGAAGGCAAACTTCCACAAAAGAAAGGGAGAGCTAAAACCCCCAGCTTTCAGCCTAGTGCTGGACATAAAGGATGCAGAAAGAAAAAATAAAAAGAAGAAGAAAGGAAAACAAGGAACAAGCACTGTATCTAGAGTCAGTCTCCATGATGGAGACTCAGTGTCTCTTTCTGTAACATAAGTATGATTGTCCTTCATTTTTCCCTTAGTTATTGGAAAGACCACATGAGTTTGAGTGGCAGCAAGATATTAGCCAAATATTATTGTTATTCTTAACTATCATGCATTCAACATTGAGGTCACTGTTCTAGGCTTTGTAGATATAATATTAAATAATCAGACTAAGGTCTCTGCCCTCACGCAGCTTCCAAATTAATTGTATTATAATTTTAGTTTGGGGTTAATACTAGAGGGGAAATAAACAGAACAATGCAACTTTTAAAAACATACACCAGTTACTGGGAAAGGAGTGTTCTAGGTTTATCAGGTCTCTCAAAGGATGTGGATATGGGAGACCTAAGTGATTGGAAGTCTGCTGTCATAGCGCCCTGGCATCTGATCCCATCTGATCTCAGAAGCTAAGCAAGTTCGGCCTGGTTAATCCTTGGATGCGAGACCTCCTGGGAATACCAGGTGCTGTAGGCTAGAGAGGAAGACTTGGCAGCTCACCTCTGAAACAATCAGCCATTGAAAACCCCATGAATAGCAGAGAAGCACTGACTATAGTGCTGAGCATGGCACAGTGTCGGGGAGTGTTTCATTCTATTGTACATAGGGTTTCTATGAGTTGGTCACAACTTGATGGCACCTAACAATAACAACAACAAAGTGATTGGAAAGATCCAGCTATGAGTAGATTTTAGGGAGGAGTATTTGGGGCTGAGACAGGCACCAGCACTGGCAATGCAGGTCCTGAGATAGGCATGAATTTGGGATGAGAATGGACTAAGAAGATGTCCCGTGTGGCTGGAACACAGTGAGCAAATGGGAGATGGACAGTAGATGGAGTCAGAAAATTGATGGAAGGCAGGACACCAAGGTAATACTAAGGATTATTCCAAAGACCTGCTGAAAGGCACATATGCCTGTTTAGTTGCCTCAACACACAATAAGCACTTAACAAATATTTATGTTCATTGATTTCCTACAGTCATAATACCTTAGATAAATCTGTGACTTAACAGCCATCTGACCACCCAGGGTTCTGAGCAACTGGCAGATGTATGAGTACTGTCTTTTTAAGGAAGACAGCAATGTTGCTGGGTGCAGTGGCGCACACTCGTAATCCCAGTGACACGGCAGGCAGAGGCAGGTAGATCGCCAGGTCGAGACCAGAGGCAGCCTGAGTATCTCAGCAAGACCTTGTCTCAAGATAGAAAATACAAAATGTGCTGTGGGTTCGGTTTAGTGGTAGAGTGCTTGCAAAGTAGGCATAATACTCTAGGTCCAACCCCTCGATACATCAAAAAACAAACAACAGCAAAACACAACAACAACAAAGAAAAGATAGCAATGTTGATTGTACTCTAGGCAGCAAAATCCACAGGCATATCCTTTGTGTGTTATAGACTGAATGTTTCTGTATCTCCAATATTCAGATCTTGAAATCCTCACCCTTAATGTGATGTAACTAGGAGTTGGGGCCCTCAGGAGGTGATTAGGTCATAAGGGCAGAGCCCTTATAAATGGGATTGTGCCCTTTAGAAAGAGTCCCCAAAAAGCTCCTTTGCCCTTTCTCCTCTGTGAGGACATTATCAGGAAGTGGGTCCTCACCAGACATTGAATCTACCCGTCCCTTAATCTTAGACTTCTAGACCTCTGTACCAGTGAGAAAATAAATTTCTGTTATTTTGTTTCTATGCCATCCAGTCTATGGTACGCTGCTACGGCAGCCCAAACTGACTTGATAGAAATCTCTGCTATCCACTTGGAGATTCCAGATCCCAAAACACCAGTTAATGAGCCCAAAGTTAGTGCCATGTCTTCTAGGTCTGGTAGGGGAAAGAGTAGCTGCCTGCAGTCCTTTCTCTGCTCTTGTCTACCTATGTAACCTCAAGCAAGTGAATTACCTACTAATAATAAATTTAAATATTTATATAGTGCTTTCTGTGGGCCAGGCTTACATGTACTAACTCATTTAATCATCTGAGGGGATAATAATAGTGTCTACTTCATAGCCTGGGATGTCAAGTACAAGTTAGTACACAATAAATGTTTGTTCCCTCCCCTTTTTCTGAAGACTGAAATGGCTGCCTTCAAAAGCACTAGAAGTAGCCAGGTGTGATGGTATATACCTGTAAGCCCAGCACTTGGAAGGCGAAGGCAAGAGGACCGAGAGTTTCAGGCCAAACTGGCATATAGTGAGATTCTGTCTCAAAAAGGAAAACAAACAAACAACAACAAAAAAATAACAGCTCCACTAGAATAGATAAAGTATATAAAGTACCTGGTCAATAGTGGGTAACCAACATATTACAAAGATAACAATGTTATGGAGTTTCCTCTAGTGAAGAAGCCAAGTCCTTCTTTATTTGAAGGGTCAAAGCTCTGCTGAATGACTTAGAGAAGCCACCTATTTGGGGTGCACTTTGCTGTTAACCTATCCTGGTGGCCAACTAAGAGCCTAGCGTATAATATATGCTCAAAAAATATTCCTTCCTCTCCACTGAGACCCAGAGCTACATTAAAAATTAGCTGTCCTACCTCAAAGAAGATAATCCTAGCTGTAAGGAAAAAATCTAAATCATCGTTTTGGGTGGGATTCTCCAGTGTTCAAACTTATGGCTCAGCAGAGAGGTTGGCAATAAATAGAAAGGTGAGGAGGGGCCTGGTGCCTCTGTTGACCATGTCAGGATCAGCCACAGGGTAAGAAGCAGTAGGGAAGTCACAGCCAAGCAGAAGAAAGTGTCAGAGGAGCAGGCTCAGACAGATGGCCCGAAACAGTGAGAATAAGCCCTGGCAGTGAGGGAAGGAGCAGAGAGTGCCCATAAGCCAAGATTTCTCAAGCAAGAGCTGCCTGTGTAATCAGTGGATGACACTACATCCCGCGGCTGGTACCATCCACAATAGGCCCCATGAGGTAAGAGTTCAGCTGTCCCTCAATGTCTCCTCTACTATAGCTGGTCTCTAGAACAAGTACCTTTGGTGTCTAATGGCTACATCTCTGAGGACCTGTGTGAAATGCCAAGATTTGACTTGAGAGGGGTAATGCCGCTGTCCATTATCACCTACCTATAGATGAGGGTGTATTGTCTCAGCAGATAAGCTAGTTCTTGTCTTAGGAAACTGGGAGTAGAGTTCAGAAACAGGGCACAGATCAGAAAAGTCTTTGTCAGTCCATAAACAAGCCAAGAAAAATCTGAGGTAAAAAAAAAAGTCAGAACAATAGTTGCCTGGGGGGGATTGACTGGGAAGGTATATGAGGAACTTCCCCCAGGGGGGTAGAAATGTTATATTGTAGTGGAATAGAAATTCCACGGGTGATGCATCCATTTGTCAACTTGTACAGCTAAGAACTGTGCATTTCAATGTATGTAAATTTTACCTAAAAAACTGTAAGAAAAATAATAATGGAATTGGGGGAGAAAGAGAGGTATTGCTTATTTAGAAATGGCAGAACATGCTAGATACATGGGAGTTCATCATACTATTCTATTTACTTCATATATGTTTATAATTTTCCACTAAAAAAAAAGCTATGAAAATCTTTGTCAAGAGTGGAAGAAGGTAAAGCTAGAGACCAGAAAGGTGCTGTGTGGACTGAGACCCACACAACTGAGGGCAGCATGGGGAACAGACTGAGGTGCCTGAGGGAGCCTTTTGTCTCCTGCATATTTCTTGTCAAAGACATCCTAGGTGTTACTATTTTTTGAGGGGGTGTCTTATGAATTAAATCTTTTTTTAAAAAGTTAAGTATAATAGCAAGCTAACACTTTTATGTAATTGTTCAGATCACTATCTTAGTAGTTGTAAGAGTTCTAAGGGGAAGGGAATTAGAAGGTAAAATACTTTGTTTAAATGTATTCCAGGCCAGGCCTGCACATACCCAGTGAGAGACTTCAGAGCAACAGGACCCACAAACCCAAACTAAAATTGCTTAAGAAACTTCCACATGATTGTTGTATTCCCAGAAATGATTCTCATCAAACAAAAAATTGGGGGGCGGGAGTGGGTTAGTGAATAGCCTTCATATGTAGATAGATTTCTCCAACAGGGGATGGGGTTGTCAGAATGAGGCCTGCAAACTCATGGAAATTAGCAGTAATGAGACATAAACAGTCAAACCTCAAAATAACATCTCTGGCCTTTAGAATCAACACAGCTCTCCTGTCAGCCTGCACCTGGCCCGGCCGGCTGAGTCTGGGAGCCAGTGGGGTTTTAGGCCCCTTTTAACAGCTGCCAAGAGCACATTACTCATGGCCGGGACATTGGCCTTTTATGTTGCCACAAGTGGCCCCGCCATTTTTGGGGCCTGGTGGAGTCCATTGACAGTTTTTTCTCAGGGCTGGGGCTTTGCTCTCTGATTTTCCAGAAGCTCCAGTTTGTCCAAATGTTACCCGTGTACACTGAGCAAGCCCCCCAAGCTCCTGTGCTGGCAAACAGCCACACTAACTGCTTGGCCACATCCTCTGGTCCCTAAAAAGGTGGGGTAAGAGGCGGAAGTTAGACCAGCAGATGGTTATAGCCTCACCCTTGGACAGAGTGATTTGTCTTGTTGGTGCCTGGGTTCCCCACACAAAGGAATAGCTTGGAGGTGACAGTCGAACATAAAAATCACCCACAAAGACCAACTTGGGAAACTGCAAAAAAGCTTAATTGTAATATCTATGCTTGAAATATACCTTTGAAATAGGTAGGTGGGTTGGTTGATTGGTTCCTTGGCTGGTTGGTTGATAGAGTGAATGGGTAGGTGTATCAAGTGTTGAAAATTCCTATATCTAGTTGATAAGGTCCTAAGCTTCTAAACTGCCGATCAGTCTAGTATGATTGAATTTGGGGCTTAATCCCCATGAGGCCTTTAGTATCTGATGATCAGATACTAGTACCCACTGTGTTTTACTTTGATTAACTGGTTACCCTCTTTTTCCCCTCCTAGACTTTAAGTTCTTTGAGGGTGAGAATTGTGTCTGTCTTATTCACCACTCTGTCTTCAGGGTCTGGCTCAGAGAAAGCCCTCAAATAAATATTTTCTGAATGAATGAATTTGTTGAATCATTAATCTTCAAGTTGCTATAGCCTATCAAGTCTTAGAGGCATTTCACATTGGATTGGACTCTGTTAGCTGGTTATCCAGAGCCATGTTCAACTTCTTTTCCTTTTCTCTTTCCCACTATAAAGGTTGGAAACCTCCCTTGCATCTGGTTGTAGCCAGATGACACCATTCTGGCCAATAAGGCATAAGAGGATGTCTGTGAGGTTACTTCTGGAAAAGGTATTTTGCTTCTTGATTAAAAAAAAAAAATTGCAAACAAAAGAAGAGAACTTTCTTGGGTTGCCCTTTCTCCTTCCTTGTTGCTGGGAATGCAGACTATAAAGTCAGACATTGTGACTGTTATCTTTCAAACAATAGTGACAAGCATGAGGAAGAAAATGCAACACCTAAGGACTGGAGAACAGAAACCTAAAAGGAGTCTGACTCCTTGAGCTTCACTGAGTCAAGGATTCATCCCTGGAACCAATTACCTCTAGTCTTCTTCTTAAGTAGGATAATACAGATATCTGTAATGTTTGAGTCATGATCAGTCTCATTCAATTTTATATTACCGCCACTCAAATGCTTCACAACTTGTACTTTCCTTACTTCCACAGGACAGAGACTGTGTGTTTTATTCATTTTGTTATTCCCAAACAACAACAACAACAAAAGCCCCTGGCTCAGAATGTAGTATATAATAAGAGCTTGATAATTATTGAATGCATGAACAAATGGATAGGAAATTAATAAAAAGGGATTCAGAAGTTTATTTATTGAGATTTTATTATATACAAAGGAGTTGCTTAGTGAGGGCTGTTTTTAGAATTTATTATTTAGTTGAATATTTTAGAACAACCATATTTATAAGACATTGGTTACAAACTTGTAATTCTTTGTTCTTGCTCTTTGAATTTTATAAATTATGGTTTATCAAAGTGCATGCTGTTTGCTTATTTTCTTAACATACACATTCATTCTTGAATCTTAAAGAAGTGTAACTGTTCCTCTAAGTTGCTCTATTATGTTTATTAGTGGAACCCTTTCTATGAAATATGGAAACTATTTTTCTTCTTTGAAATTAGCTGAAATTGGTTCCACTGAGGATTGTCAAACTCTAGCTGTTTGCTGACATCATTTCATTTAAAGCACTGGGATATATACCATCCATGCGTTTTCAAAATGTTTGATGTTTAGAACTTCTAAATTAAAAAAAAATGTGGAGCCTTGATCAAATGGAAAGGTTTTAAAATATCTAATGCAAATTGTAATGAAGCAAAAATTAAACTAGCCTACAGTCAATGATCCATGTTAAAAGAAAGTCTGAAAGAACAAAAAGAACAGCAACAATGCAAATATTATGTTAATAAGTCTGGGGGTTGAATTTGGGGGAATTGTAATAAAATTTCTCTTTTCCTTTCATGTTGTTCTTCATCAAGGCCCAAGTGAAACAAGAGTAATAAATTTTCCATCAACAGGTGGCAACACTTGTATTGTTTGCTTTTGGTGGGCCATGATTGCATTTCAGAACAAACGCACTGATAGCTGGCAAAGATGAATATGATATATTTTAAAGCAACCAGATCCAGAAATAACATTCTCATGCAAACACAAAATAAGAACTGTGACAGAAGAAATCATAAAAACAAACAACAAACCTAAAGCCTAACACTACTTGTAAAAAATGACCCGAGAAACTCCACAGCATGTCCTTAAGTGCAGATAGATGTATTCTCCCTAGGCTGAAACAAGTTAGAGGCACACAGTAGGGGGATGAATGGTTGCACAGCCTGAGGACTATGTACAAGATGGAATATTCTACAGTCATTAAAAAGTTTGAAGCCTGGGGTACAAGCCAAGTGATGGAAGTATATCATGGAATAAATGAAAAAAATCAGAACATAAAACTGCAAACACGTGTGTGTGTGTGTGTGTGTGTGTGTGTGTGTGTGTGTGTGTGTTGATAATGGTAGACAAAAATTTGGAAGCAGCCAACTGTTTTATGTTGAGCCACACAGTTCTTTTCACAGCCCCTCCCCCATAGAAGTTGTTTAGATTAATGATATAAGAAAAGGAAATACCCTAGCACTAAAACAATCTCTGGTACCCTGAAAGAGTTGTCAGAACTTCTTAAGGGGACTCATGGAAGTTTGAAGGTTTGAGAGAGTCCATATCAAGACAGCAGAAAGCCTGACGAAAGGGATCCCATTTTTCTTTGAAAATCTTTTGCAGATCCTTCCCCCTTGGCAGGCCTCCCTGCTCTTGTTTCTTCAGATTGCAGTCTGGGCAGCAGGGAGAACACTTGTCTGTTTAATAAGTTTGTGAACAAAGGCTGATTGCTTCTCTTGTTAATAAACAAACATTATCTGCTTCTGTTTCTCTACTAAATTGAGTTTCTGCTTACCCAAACTGGTTATATAAAGGCTTTATGTACACAGGGAAAAAAATGACAAGGTTGTGTAAGCAGGCAGCCTTGGGTAGAGTTGTGAAGTCAGAATAGTTTATTTCTGGGGGATTCTTTCTTCTACTTTATGCATACTTCTCCCTCATTTAAAGTTCCAGATGGCTCATGAAACCATTACTTTCATCTTGAATCAACCTATTAAAGGACCAATAGATTTCTTTCCAAGATGAAAGAAAGGAGAGGTGGGGGTGGGGGGAGAGAGAGACAGAGAGAGAGAGAGACGGAGAGTGAGAGGAAGAGAAAGAAAGGAAGGAAAGAAAGAGAGGGGGGAAGGAAGGCAGGAAGGAAGGAAGGAGGGAGGGAGGGAAGAAGGGGAAGGAGAGAGGGAAGAAAGGGAAGGAGGGAGGGAAGGAAAAGGAGGGAGGAAAAAGGAAAGAAGAAGAAAGGGAAAGAAAAGAAGAGAAAAAAGAAAACAGATGAGAAGGAACAAAGACCAATGAATGAAGCACTATAGGCTTAGGTTTGGGCATGGAGATAGGTTTATACTTCAGAATGACAACATTAAGTTACACTATGTAGACAACAATGTTTGTAAAAAGCCAGAACCGAGGAACAAAGAATTTAATTTACTTAAAAAGGGGAAAGTAAGTATTAGAACACAGGTCTACAAAAAGCAGCAGGTACAGTGAGAGGCTGTGAGAGTTCAGAAGAATGTAGGTGAACACCGCTTTCTCTTCTCATAAAGTGCCTCAGGATTTGTTGCCCGTGTGTTGACACAGTATGGTACCCATCAGAAGGAAGAGGACAAAATCCTCCAATTTTAACAGGATGGAGGACAAAAGAGGAGAGCAAGAGAAAAACTATGCATACCATTTATTCAAAGCTAGATGCCCACTGGGAAGACATCCTGCAAAGAATACAGTATTGCCAGAGTCTAAGCCTTCTCCAGGATGGCCACAAGAATGTCCAATTGACTGGACAGAGCAGGTGTTCTGGTGCCCATCTGCTGTCCAGAGTCTCCCTTCACACTCTCATGGTCAGCCTTTTCTATGCACTGGGCTGTCATAACCCTCCTAACAATCTCTAAGATACATTTTTGATCCTTCTTTTGGCTCACTAATCCTGATTTTTCTACCAGGCTTAATGATAGTGGATATTTGTCTTTCAATTAAAAGATAAAAAACAATAAGGCATCTAGATTTATAGCATCATAAAGCAGGAAGAGGCAATTACTGAGAATCTAATGAAAGTAACATGAATATTCCAGAAAAAACATTCATTAGGTCTCTAAAGACCGTGGAGCAGATCGGCAGCAGAAGTGAGGAGAGCCAGGTGTGGTGGTGCACACCTGTAATCCCAGCCTTGGGAAACTAAGGCAGGAGAATAGTGAGTTCTAGTCTAGCCTGGGCTACATAGAGAATTGCAGGTCAGGTTGGGCTTCATAGCGAGACCCTAACACCTCTGTCTCAAAAATAAAACAAAGGTAATACCCAAAGAACAGGGGAGACACTATTTTTTGTACTGTATACCACATTTACTCATTTAACTGAGGAACTTAGATTTTGAAGTAATATTGTTGTTGTTAGGTTTCATCAAGGTGGGTCTGACTCACAGCAACCCTATGCACAACAGAACGAAACACTCCCCAACACTGTGTCGTGGCTGGTATTGTGTCAGTGCTCCTCTGCTATTCATAGGGTTTTCAATGAATGATTGTTTTGGGATTGTTTCAGGAGTGGGCTGCCAGGTCCTTCTCCCCTTTTTGCAGGGCTGGGGATTGAACCCAGGGCCTCAGACAGCACAGAGCAGCACTCTACCAACTAAGTTAAACCCCAGCCCACATTGAGGTAATAGCGCTACAAAATCCTTAGCACATTATGTAGACAGCAGCCCCACAGCCTTCAATGTCAAGAATACAAACTCATTCAAATGCCTCTAATTTTAAAGAATTTTTTCAGCCCCTCTTTCCATCGGAAATTTTTTATTGTTCTTGGCCCAAATACCACCTTTTGATTGCCCTTGCTGCTTGCTGAGAATGCAAGCTCTAAAGCACACTGTTTAATCTTTGAATCAGCTCAGGAAGATGGAATTACCATCCCTGGGAAACTGCAGTTTAGGTTCAAGGAACTCCCTGCAGCTGCAACAATAAGATGGAAATGTGACTTGTTTGGAGGAGGCAAGGATTAAAGGTATGGGATTAAGAGAGACTTGCTTGCCCCAGTGAGCAGCATGATCACATAAATCACAGGCTAACCTTGGCTCTACTCAGCTGGTATGAAAGTGTGCACCATGGTAGCCTCCCCTAATCAGGATTCGTCGTCTTGACTACCCAGATAGAAGACACGGATGTCAGAGAGAGAATGGAGGATGAGGAGGAAGTGAATGATTTGGTGGCAGTGACCACGGCTTTGACAGGAACCAGAACGTCTGCAATATGTCAAGCACCATGTTTAAGGGCAAGAGCTCTTGGAAATGTGCCTTCCAACTTCAAAATATATCTGACCATAGAATGTTGATAAGCATTGTGGGGAGAGCAGCTGGAACTCTGCAGGCTGCTTGTGTTTCCTTTCTTGGTATTTATTCCGAGATCACATTTGCAGCTGCTTTTATCTGCTCTTTAGAAGTTCTCGTATTTGAGGAATCACTTATTATAATATAAAAACCTAGTAACTGGCATGGAAATGTAATGTATTAGCCAGCTAGAGAACTAGTTGTCTTTTAATGGGTGTATATAGAACCTAGAACTTTCTACTCTGCTCAACATGTAATTTATAGAGATTCAAGTATATCACACTCCATGTTTCCCTGGACTGAAATATTGAAAATAATGATTTCTTAAAGTGTGTGTGTGTGTGTGTGTGTGTGTGTCCCAGAACAGAGATGGGGAAGTGGAAGAGGTTTTTGACTAAAAACTGAAATTCTGAAAGAATGATCATCAGAGAAGAAAGGGACAGACCTATAAGAACAAGGCTTTAGAGAAATAGAGCATAGCCTGAATTTGTTAAAATGGGGCCAATATTTGTTACGATTTAGAGCAACAAAAGAGTAAGTTAGGGCAGGGCAGAGGTGAAACCATGAGGAAACTGACCCTAGAATATCTAAGGCACAGAGTTTAAGGACAGAGCAATCTTGGGCATTGTTCAGTACCAGTTAGTCAAAACCAAGGAGGCAAAGCAAGGTGCTGAAAAGTTTTAGACAACAGTGGTACGTATGTTAGAACCAGGGGAGTCATGGGACCAGAATTTAAACCAAGCTGTGTAAGGGCCACAGCCAAGTTCATAATGTGTACCAGATACATATGAAGCCAGGAGTTCTAGGCTGGGTATCTAAGATACTGAGCTAGAATCAAGATGTGTAGATGGGCCTAGATCTGAGAGAAGGACAATAAGGATGCTTCCACTCTGGGGCTACGCTAGGCCCAAGGCTCAACCTCTGAATGTGACAGCATGTTGGCAATCCAACTTCATTCCAAATCACACTGGATGCCAGGGCTGAGGCTATCTGCCTCTTTCTTGTCATGGCCAAAATTGGACCAGGTGTTGGCACTGTAGTAGACATATGTTATTTGTCTGCCCAAAAGTCCTTCTTCTGGGAATGACTTCTCAGTTATTCAGTATGGTTTGGCTATTGCCCCCCCAGTACACAAGGATGAGAATGGCTCAGTGATTTAATGAGAGGCATATCACAAGAGATGAGCGAAGATTTCTATTGAAAGTCTTCTCCTATGACTGTCATTTATTGTTTACCAACAACTGCACTAAACGCTCAAGATGCATTATTTAATTTAATCCTCATGTAACTTGATAAGGTAATCCTATTGTGTATTATTATCTCCTCTCTTAGATAAAGGAACTGAAACAAAGATACAGTAACTTGTCCAAAATCACACGACTAAGTGGTAAAGACAGATTGTGTAAGTAGGCAGTCTTGCCCCACAGGCTGTGCAAGGAAAGTCACACTTTTCTGCTCTGGATTTGTAAATCTGTAAAGATAACATAAACTGGAAATATGAATGACTGTCATCCCAGGCCATTCCCTAGGCCAACTCCCACAGGGTGGGAGTTGTCTGCAACAGAGGCTAGATGCTATAAAGAGGAGAAAGAGAGCTCATGATATGATTTGAATTCCCAGGTGTATGGTATGCTTGAACCCCTTTGAGCATGCACTGGAAGTGACATGGACCAGTAAACTCCCTTATTGCTTATGCTAGTTAGAATTGTTTTGTTTTGTTTTGTTTTGTCACCTGCAAACAAAAAAGCCCTGCCTAATAAGACTTTTCTGTGAGATACTTCAGTGTGTACCCAGAGGACCAAAAATGGAAGCAGAAGAAATGAACTGGTATGTGTTAAGCACTGGCTGACATTCTATGATAGGCATACAATTGCTATGGCATTTCATATTGTCCATATATTACCATTATGCCCAGCATCAGTGATGGTCTATAAACATACTAACTGTCCCTTCACAGATACAGTCCACTGTGCCCTGGAAAGAAGTCTAGAGTTAAAGCAATACAAGGCTATCACATCACCAGGAGAAAATGTTTGATCTGCCTTATCAACGCCTTGGTTTATAGCACGCTGCAAATAACTGATAGAATGCTGGTTGGACACAAAAAGGCCAGGCCCTATGTCCCTGATAAAAGCAAGATAATTGCAACACTTGTGCTGAAATACATCTACATGCCTCCTCTGAAATGTTGGGTGATTAGTGGGTTAGTTAGTCTGTCAGGAATAGCTAGATAGAGTTAACTTTTGCTCTACCTTTGACTACTTTAAAATGTTCTTTATAGCCAACTGCTTTGGCTCATGCCAATAATCGTAGTGACTCAGGAGGCAGAGACTGGAAGATCAGATCACAAGTTTGAGGTAAGAGGCAGCCTGAGTAACTTAGCAAGACTGTCTCAAGATAAAAAATAAAAACGGGGTTGGGGGTGCAGATCAATGGTACAGAGCTTGCAAAAGTATGCTCAAGGCCCTGGAATCAGCCTTCGGGAGAACTTGTCTCAAGATAAATAATAAAAAAGGGGCTGGGGTTGCAACTCAGTGGCACAGTGCTTGCAAAGTGCACAGAGGTCCTAGGATCACCCTCCAGTATAAACAAACAAACAAACAAACAAACTGTTCTTTCTAGGTTCCTGAGCTTCAGAGCAGAGGATTTTGTGTGGCTGGTCTTGAGGGTTAATACAAGTGAAGCTCTTAGACTGGTATGTGGCATGTAGTAAATGTTCATTAACCAAACACCATTCTTCTCTTATTGGTTTTCCAAAGATTCTGCAATACTGGTATTACTTTCCTAATATAAAAAAGTATAATGAATTGCTGATTCTTCCAAGAGGGAGCACAAACGCTACTTAAAAACAGTTCCCCACAAGAGCCGGGCACAGTGGTGCATGCCTGTAATCCCAGAGGTTTGGGAGGCAGAGGCAGGAGGATTGCAAGTTTGAGACCAGAAGCATTCTGCATAATTTAGCAAGACCCTGTCTCAAAAACTAAAAAAATGGGCTGGGGGCGGGGTGCAGCTCAGTGGTACAGCACTTGCAAAGCATGCAAGCTTGAGGCTCTGGGTTCAATCCCCAGTACTATAAAAAAAAAGAAAGAAAGAAAGAAAAGAAAAAAAAGAGAAAAGAAAAAGAAAAGAAAAGAAAAGAAAAAGAAAAAAAAAAGAAAAGAAAAAATAGTTCCCCACAAAACTGCTCTATGGGCCATAAAGCACTTTCTAAACTTACTAACAGATTCTGTGGTAAAATGAATGAGGAAGGGTTTAATACTTGGATGAATCTCAATATACTCACACAGGAACTAGTTTTAGAGCTGGAAAAGATTTTTATTCAAAGGTCAATATTTGGAGGCAGGTGTGGTATGAGCCTATAATCCTGGTTACTCAGAAGACTGAGGCTGGAGGCTTTTTTGAGCCCAAGATCCTTTAAAGGCTGAGAAATTAGACAAGTGAATGCCAAAGGTCACATAGCAGAAAAATAATAGCATTGTAAATAAAAGATCTCATTTGTACAATTAAATTATGCCAGCCCCTTTCTTGCTCTGAATTGACAACAAGAACAAGTAAGCCAGTATACTTTTTTGAGTATGTTATAGTATAACCCCATTTAAATTTCTTGAATTAATTACCACAGTTTTCTCCACCATCAAATAACCAGCTTGAAAAGCAGAGAGTGCTTAGCAAGATTCTGAGAACTTTGTAATTGAAAAGAACACTGAACTCAAATAAGGGTGAAAAAGATTGAAATAAACAAATGTCTCTTCTGCAGGACTTCTCAGAGCCTTGGATGTGCTAACATGTGCTTTGATTCTCCAATAAAGAATCTAGCACACAACCTTTCTCAGTCTTCTTTGACAAAGAATTCTTTTCCTTAGCAAAACTACTAAAATCTTGACATATCCCGAACACCATCTAGGAAATGGTGTAGTAGATCTTGAGAATCCCTACCACGGCTCACTTACTTTGTAAATCCTAATTATGTTCCTGCCAGCTGAGCCCTAGGGTGACAAATCCTTCACCTTAACTCCTTTATCCCCCAGGGTCCTACTGGGACCTCTAGACTCCTGTTCTCTGCCATGCCTCAGCCTGTGAGGGAGAAACTAGAAACTTTAGCTGCTGCCCCAAGTCCTCAAACCCCATTCCCAGCACTGCAGATTTGAATTTACCCACCCACCCACATAAGTAATTATAAAGTATGTGTTCTGTTATTTACTTTCCCTGTTCCATGCAGAGTGTGTTAGTGAATGATACAGTTCACAAGAAAACCCAGCTTTTCTGCTGCAAGGTCTGAATTAAAAAGATTATAACCTTCTATCATTGCAATTTAAACAGAAACCACTACTTATGTAGCTTTAAAAAAAATGGAAACAATGATTCTCTGTCCTCACAGAAATGCAAGCAAAATTGTAGAATTAAGGCGTTTACATGGATTTCGCTGTTTCTGACGGTCCTAAATTGCCTCGTTTAGAAAGGTAGAAAATAAAATGCCCGTGC
The DNA here is from genome assembly GCA_007922755.1 of Pedetes capensis. Lineage (NCBI taxonomy): Eukaryota > Metazoa > Chordata > Mammalia > Rodentia > Pedetidae > Pedetes > Pedetes capensis. Next base: position 171,565 of record VMDO01001614.1, on the reverse strand, counting down.
TTCTTGAATTTCCAGGAACTGAGTCTGGCAGCTGGTTCACTGTTGTCTTCTAGAATTTGAAGCAAGAAAAATTACAACCAAAGTAGTGTCAATTTGCTCTATTTATCTTGGGAATTAACTTTAAAGCTGAATTGTCAGAGACAGTGACCTCTATCCTCATGCAAATCCCCAGGGAATTAGAAACACAGACTACTTGAGTGGAATGTGGATGTCATTTTGGGGTGAATCAGCCCGCACAGAGCCTGAAGGAACACACTTAGCCCAAGGATGCAGCTGACCCTCCAAGCTTCTGTGCTTCATTTCTCAACACTCAGATCAAGTTCCCAACCCACTGCTTCTGTCTGACCCATGTTTCTGCCACTGAGCTGGTCCCAGAACTCCCTGTCGGTATGTCTTGACAAAGGGAGATGGGGTATCTTTGAAATAAACTGAGCTGGGGTCCATCTATTGACCCCACTGAGCTCCCAAAGGCCCCTGGGGATGGATGTGTGCCCCCATGGATAGATTGAAGAAGTTCTGCTTGTTTAGGAAGGCCCCTGGGCACTGTTCTGTCTGAAAACTTCCCCTTAATCTGGCAGAATTTGGAACAAATGTTTGGCTGAAACCATATACTATCAAATTAATAGAACAATTGTAGAACAGAGAACAATAAGTCAGAAAACAAAAATGCAAGCGTACAGCTCATAAAGTCTACTTTATAGAACTAGTACAATGCTGAAAAAGGACACATTGTACTTGGTGGAATAACTACCCCAACCCCCACCTTGCCTGTCCCAATCCCATACATCTTGCACATATTTAACTTTAAACAGGAGAAGGAGAGGAAAGCCGTTTGAGCAAATGTTGTCCAGGCCTCTGCTGTGGTCAGTGGTAAACCCAGATATTCAAGAGATAACATCACTATTGTAATGAGGCAACTGAACAGCCAAGGAAGCACAGGCTTTTCATAACAGCCTATTATAAGCACAAAAAAACTTTGCTGACTAGCCCCGCCCTAAATCACTGCCTTGTGGAGAGGAGCCCTGTCAGAACAAAAACAATCAAGCTGAACTAGATCGCTCCCTGATATACATAACAATCTCCTTTCCTGGATCTGTTAGCGCACGTTAAGAGCTGGCAACAGTGGTTAAGTATACTTTCTTTTACTCTGAAAAATGGAGGTCATTAACTGATTTAGTCTTGACTAAGGAATGATTGCTTTTGCTCCGGGAATGTTGTTCCCTTTGACAAAAGCACAATTGCAGGAGGGACTTTAATGGAATGATGAGGTAGGTAGAAACTTGCACTTAAGCAAAACAGATTGGTTAAATCAGTCCTGGTGAGATGTCAAAGTCAAATCAACCCAATGTGGGATTCTCTGATCTAGACAGGCCTCCAGGGTAGTTCCCTCCTGTTGGTAATAATAATTAACGGAGACCAGTGGAAGAGTTAATTTGGGAACCATGCGGTGTTTATCTTCTCAAGTTGGCAGCAAGTGGAAGCCAATGCAGGAAAAAAACAAGAGAAAAAATATAATCAGTAGGAGAAGAGTTTTGTGTTTTGGCATCTGAGAAAAAGCAGGTAGCAGGGAACTCTGCTGGCTGTTTTCCAGGATTTACCTAGTCTCAGTTAATTCTAAACAACATTTTTGATCAATAACTCTCAAACAGCCAATCTAAAGACCTATGAAGCCTAGTTACCTGGTGAAGTCTTTAAATAGCTAGAATCCCAGATCCAGTTCTGGAGAATGTCAGGTATGTAACGAGGAAAACAATACTCCTAGGTTTAGTAGATGAATTGAGATTGAACTTTTAAAACATTTGGATAGAAATAAGTGAGCAATGGGAAGCCATTATAAGTTTTAATGCATCGAAGGAAAATTATTTAGGTGGTTCTTAAGGAAATAAGCTAGTAGTAGAGACACAGTTGTCTGTAGCAGTTCTTCCCAAGTTTAACCTCTAGGCAGATCCCCTAGACCTACCTTGTTAAAACACAGGTTCTCACTGGGTAGGACTGGCTGCATTTCTAACCAGCTCCTAGGTGCTAGTCCTCCAGCATGCTAGCCATCCTCTGGAAAGCTAAGCCCTGGAAGACTGCTGAGGCTGGAGGTCTGGTACCCAGAGTCTCTTGGTATAGCATAGTACTCTGCGGATCAAGTTAACATCTGTTCCTGGAGCCAAATGTCAGCTTCAATCTAAATGAGATTGTAAACCACCACAGAGAAAGCCCTCACCTGAAATCAGGAGTCCTAGGTTTATGTTGTAGAAGTCAGATAGCTTGAGAAAATCAATTTCTTCCTGAGCCTCTATAGCTACATAAGTAAAATGAGACAGCTGGATGATATTGTCTGTAAAATACTTTCTCATTCCATAATCCCAAATCCTCTAACCCCAGCACATAGAATAGGATCAGACCAACTTAGGTGGCCTCCCCTAACTCTGAAGGTTATTACATAGTATATTTTAAAAAATCACCACGTATGTTTTAAATCCTTTGTTATGTTTGCTATCAAACTTACATGTCCTTCCTATACATCAATCGTATACGTTACTATTTAGACATGTAATTATACCCTAAAGGAGGGAAATGCATTTGTATATGAGGGGCTGATAAAAAGAAAATGCAATTGTATACAGACTGAAAAACATTATACTTTATTTTTAAAATATTATACGTGCTGGTGTAAACAAGTCATAGTTTACAGATGTGTGTAAATCTGCACAAAGTGTGCACATTTACTATTTGGAGGAGGAAAAAAATCTAAGTTTTAAAAATTGTTTGGACTGTATGTTCTTTTCCTTTTTAGCAGGGTGGGGAGCCAAAAGAATTGAATTACAGGGTAGAATGTAAAATACCTCCTTTAAGGAAATAAATGTGTAATAGGAACTATCTAGCCAGTGCTCTCAAGCGTGGGAATTCCCAGAGGCTCGTGTAAATGTGTATAAGTATGTCTTCAGTGTCACTCCAGATGTTTCTGCAGGAAAAGAATCCCTCTACCCCATATATTGGCATCAACACCCTGCATGTAACCTCCATACTCAGACTTGCCTCACGCCAAGCAGCATCCTAAAGGGTGACTCCAGGTGATATTGGGAAGTAATAGAAACACACCACCACCACTACCACCCACCCCGTCTACACCTGGAACATTGTGATGCTAAATATTATCTTAGGCTTGGAAGGGAGAATAGAGCCTGTAAGTATTAACACAGGATAAGGCTCTAAAGTAAAGTTAACCCAATAAGCAGATAGGTCAGACCAGAACAACTTTAAATGGTAATTAAGTCTCTGGACACTTATCTTTTGAGATTGTCCTTGGGCTCTAGCTGAGCAGGGCCTTCCTCACTGTGTGTGAGGTCTGCTTGCTATTTTGACTTTGTCCCTCTGGGTAACCTGAGCTGTACAGTTTTGATTTGTTTATTTGTTGAATTGTTGTGTTGTTTTCCTGCAGCTTCTGGTTTCATAGGGTATAAATTTAAAAAGTAGAAAATCTTCCTGACTTTTGCATACTCTTTTTTTTTGAACCCAGGGCCTCACGCTTGTATGCTTTCCAAGTGCTAGACCACTGAGATGCACCTCCACCCCATTTTTTTTACTTTTTTTTTTTTTTTTTTAAGACAGGGTCTTGCTAAGTTACACAGACTGCCTCTGGTCTTGAACTTGTTATCCTCCTGCCGGAGCCGCTGGGATTACAGGTGTGCACCACCATGCCCAGCTTGCAGCTACTCTTAAAGTCTGCTTTACAAAGTAACAGGGCCAAGAAGAATCCAGGGCTTCAATACAGAAACTATTAAACTAGTGATGTACTGTCTCTTTTCTTACCCCATCTTCCAAGTTAAAAATGAGATGCTTTTGCAAAAGACCTAATCACTCAGCCCACCTGACACCCAGGACTCATCATACCAAGGAAATGCTGCCGTGTGGCACAGGTGGCCTTCCCCCACAGTCCACAACAAGATCTTTATAACTAGGCTCCTGACACCTCTTCTCTCAAAATCTGACCCACCTTCTTTGTTCATGCATCTCTACACTTAGCAGAAGGTTACATACCAGTGGCTACAACTAAGAGTAAATAAGAAGCAAGTGGTGGCAATATTCTCAGGAATTCCAAAATAGAATTCTACTGCATATAAATACTTAAAACCTGTAACAGCATAAAAAGGTGACAGTGCCAATACATATAAGATAGATTAAAAAACAAAAAAAGCACCAGGTATAAACATCCTGTGGCCAAAACTATCAGTTATCCCCCAATATCCATTTTCTTTTAGTAATAGAAGTCTGAATTTTAGCTAGGCACTAGAATAAAGATGACATTTCCCAGCCTGCCCTGCAGATAGATATACCTAGTGACTAGATTCTGGTTTCTGTGGAATCTCTTTAAAGAGAGCTTGCCCTTCTCTGTGCCTTCCTTCTTAGTACTGGCCTAAATGCAGCCATTTTGGACCATCACATGGAAGTCATGTCTTGAAGCTGGTGAAACAACATGACAGAAGCCCAGTTACCTGATAATCAAGAAGCTATCCACCATAATATCTAAATTTATGTGAGGAAGAAATCAGCTTCTCTGTCACTTAAAACCATGTTATGCTTTGGATTTTCTAACACAGCTTAATTGTGTTCTGATATATTTTCTTCCTAGGCACTGTCTGTCAGTGCCACCCCAAAATTAATTATATCATTCTTTCATCAGAGAGCCTGCAGTCATAGCCCTGTGGCATCTTATCCTGTCAGTTCTCTGAAGCTAAGCAGGGTCGGGCCTGGTTAGTACTTGGATGGGAGACCGCCAGAGAACACCAGATACTGTAGGCTTGGGAGAAGGACCTGGCAACCCTCTCCCAAAAATCAATCTGCCATTGAAAACCCTATGAACAGCGGAGAAGCACTGACAATAGTGTTTCAACTGTTGTAAGTAGGGTCGCTATGAGTCGGATACTGACTTGACGGCACCTAATAACAACAACATTCCTCAGAGAGTAACATCTCCAAAATATTAGCTTTGAAGCCTGAAAAAATCTATTTATCATAGATTCACACTGTGTATTCTTTAATTGCAATAAGAATGAGAGTACAATAAAATATTATGCACAATATAGTATTCCTACTTTTCAATAAACAATGAACATGCTGACATTTTTCTCTTGATGAGTCACTGTCAAAGAAGATGACTTTTTCTCTAATATTTGTTGAAATGAGGAATAAGAGAGAGGGCGATCTCAAAGTAAACAGCTCCCTTTTCAATAAATGGTGCTGGGAAACGTGGATATCCGCTTGCAGAAAAATGAAAACTGACCTATATCTTTCAATATGCATGAAGTTAACTGAAAATGGATAAAAGACCTCAACATAAAATCAGAAATTTTAAAATTAATAGAAGATAGGATAGGTAATATGTTCCAACATATAGGCACAGGAAAGTACTTCCTTAATGGGACTCTAATTGCTCAAGAAATCACAACAAGAATAGATAAATTGGATTACATGAAATTAAAAAAGCTTTTGTACAGCAAAGGAAATAATCAACAGAGTCAAGGAAGTCCCCACTGAATGAGAGAAAATCTTCACATCCTGTACATTGGACAGAGGACTAATATCCAGAATCTATAAAGAACTCAAGAAAACAATACCCAAGAAAACAGATAGCCTAATACACAAATGGGCGAAGGAACAGAACAGACAGTTCTCAAATGATGAGGCCCATAAAGCCATGGAACACATGAAAAAATGTTCAGTATCCCTACCCATTAGGGAAATGCAAATCAAAACAACTCTGAGATTCCACCTTACTCCAGTAAGAATGGCCAAGATCAATAAAACAAATAACAACCAATGCTGGCGAGGTTGCAGAGAAAAGGGAACCCTCTTACACTGCTGGTGGAGCTGTAAATTAGTCCAACCACTTTGGAAATCAAGATGGAGGTACCTTAGAAAATTAAAAATAGATCTACCATATGACCCAGCTATACTACTATTGGGAATATACCCAAAGGGAGGTGAGTTATCATACCACAGACACACCTGCATCTCCATGTTCAATGCAGCACTTTTCACAATAGCATGGATAAGGAATCAACAAAAGTGCCCATCAACAGAAGAATGGATAAAAAAAATTATGGTACATATACACAATGGAATACTAATCAGCAATTAAAAAGTTGAAATAATGTCATTTGCAGCAAAATAGATGGAATTTGAGAAAATTATTTTAAGTGAATGAACACAAGCCCCAAAAGAGAAATACCCAAAAGAAAAATAATTCCAGTAATACCAAAGAATGGTAATAATACAAATGGGCTAGATTATTCATGTAATACTACTGACAATGTAAAAAGATAGATCACTACAGAAAAAAGTTTGGACCTTAAACATAATTGGAATGCAAGGGCATATAGAAAAATCGTCCCACAAAAAGACATGCAATGTAGAAGAAAGGCCTTTGGTGAGGTCGTAGAAGAACGGGGAGGAGGTGCACAAGACGGTAAGGGGGAAGTTGTCTTTGCAATGTACAATGAAACGCATATATGGAAATGTCAGAATGAAATGTATGTCAGAATGAAACACATTAAGTTGTACATTAAAAATTTCCAATTAAAAAAAAGTAAACAGCCCAACTTTAATAGTTTGGGAAATAATCAAAATAATACCAACAATACCAAAGGATGGTAATAATGCAAATGGGCTACATTATTCATGTAATACTATTGACAATGTAAAAAGATAGATCACTGCAGAAAAAAGTTTGGACTTAAATCATAATTGAGATGCAAGGGTATATAGAAAAAAATCCCACAAAAAGACATGCAAGAAGAAGAATGGCCTTGGGTGGGGGGTGAGAGAGGGGGGAGGAGGTGCACAAGATGGTAAGGGGGAAGTTATTTGTGCAATGTACAATGAAACACATATATGGAAATATCACAATGAAATGCATGTCAAAATGAAACACATTAAGTTATACATTAAAAATTTCCAATAAAAAATATTTGTTGCAATGACTTAATTTGTATATTCTTGATAATGAGACACTAGGCACCAGGTCAAATTTCTTCCCCTTAGTTTCTTCTCCAAGTCCTTGCAGGGATAGGAGGAACAGTTTTGTGCTGTTATGTTAAGGAATAAGAAAGAACCATAACTACTAAGAGCATAGATATGGATCCATCTCAGAATATCTGTAATTTGCAGATTTAGAAACTGAGACTTCAATAAGTGATTTGATTCAGCCAACATAATAGGGCTATCAACCAGGAAATTTGGGTTTAGGTTTTATGATTTATACTGTTTCATAGTTGAAGATTTACTTGTCCGTCTCCCCACTAGACCGTAGCTCCTTATTCACTGTTTTATCTCCAGCACCTAACACAGGGCCTGTCATACCAAATCCTCAATAAATTCATGTTAAATGAATTAACAAGTCTAAAATCCCACTCTGACACACAAGCTGATTCTGCAATATATTCCAGGTCATTCTCAGGCCATGTGGCCTTGTCAAGATAATGTGGTCAAGGATGAGACAGACGGGAACAAGACTAGCGAACCCTCCCATATTACACACTTTTATTCTCCTCTACCCTCTCCTGGGCCTGGGTGGGCCCACCACATAGGGCATTTGGATGTGTGCCTCATGGCCCGGGAAACAACTTGCACTTTGTGTACTTTTCCAGCAAAAGGAAAAAGGCAACTATGGTGTAGCATATGTTAGAAACGCTGCAGCCTGGTGTGCTGACATCATAGCACCCACCCATAGCAGTCAGAGCAAGCCTGCTTGCCAAGCATGGACCGGGAGCTTGTAGGGACAGAGGACATGGAAAGAGGGTTACATGACTGTAAAATGGAATATGTGATTAGCACATGCACTGTGACGAGGCATTATGAGACAGTGTGTGGGGTAAGAAAGGAGCAGGCCTCTTGGCCTCTCATACTGCTATGTCCCCAGTCACAGTGAAGATATCTACATGTAGAACTCAGAGACAGAGATGGCAGAATTCACTTGGATTCTCTGAAGCTTGGATCTAAGCTTATCCTGCCCAATAAGAAGGGGACCAATCTGACTGTCCCCACTTTCTTAACTCCTCCTCCAGCAAGTGTGCCAGAGGAAGAAGTACTTGTTTTCTCTCTGGTGCTCCTTACAGAATCTGGAGGTGAGGACAGGCTTGAGTGAAGTATAGTCAACAATCATAAAGAACCTACAGCTAAATGTTCACCTGGTGTGATATGAAATAACATTATTGTAACATGTTGTTTTCCAGTTGAAAAGCCAAAAGTTAAGCCTGTGCTAGCACTCACTTTCCAATAAATGAGCTGATTTAAACATTGACTTTCTCTCCTTGACTTGTTAAAATGACCTAAAAATGTAAGAGAGAGGTTGGTTGTTTGTTTGTTTGTTTTACAGTACCTTGGAGTTGAACGCAGGGCCTCACACAAACTTTGCAAGTGCTCTACCACTGAGCTGCACCACCAGCCCATTATTTATTTGTTTATTTTTATTTTGAGACAGAATCTCACTAAATTACACAGGGTGCCTCAGGCCTGGAACTTGAGACCCTTGTGGCTCTGCCTCCCAAGTCACTGGGATTACAGGCATGCATCACTGCACTGGGCTTCAATAAATGTTTTGAAGATTACTGTTGAGTACAAATACTTAAACAATTTTTTAAAACTAGAGGGAAAACAACCTTAAAATCCCACTTTCCTTGCCCTCACTCCCCACCTCAAATCAGGATGAAAGTTCAGGGTTTCAAACAGTAACACAATTGCCCAGTACACAGTACATAACAGACACTCAGAAAATACTTGTTGAAAAGGAATCGTATGTGCCTTATGAGTTGGCAACTCACAGACTTTTTAGAGGTTGGTAACTTGGATTGGATTCAAGAGTAGTGTATAATGCTCTGGGGAATATTTGCAGGCAAACAGCTACAAGGATATACATTTTCCTTTGTTAAAACTTGTATCTGAATTCAAATATTGGCCTTGGCATTTCCTAACTAAGTGCTGGCTGCTTTGAATGTTACTATGTCACACTATCTGCACTGGGAAGCAAAATCCTGTTAAGAAATATGATCACTGGTTATAAAGAGATTATCATGTTCCTGACCATTACACGTTTTATATTTTGAAAATCCCCATAAGAAAAGGTCACTTTAAAATAGTAATTCTTTGCCAAAGTGGAGATGAACACTTGTGTACAATTTATGACTGCGGTCAGAATGAAAATTCACTTTTGTGCGTGGTTTCAGTGGCTTCCCAGTGCTCACTCACTAAAACAAAGCTTTTTAAAAATCTGCAAACAGATGACAAAAGGCTTCTAGTTAAACTGGATTTTTTAAGAGACCGATATAGTCTGTGAGGCAGAGTGTCTTTTACTGTTCTTACTGCTCTCAACCAAACAAATCTCTGAAGGAAGCAAATGGTCCACTAGACATGGCTCTTTGGCTGGCTGAGAACAGAAATTCTAGTCAAGGTCCTAGAGAGAAAGGATAAGGGGGACTCTCCCTTTAGGGAGGTTGATTTGACATAAGAAGCCTAAAAAGTGTAAGTTTCATTTGGATGTTTAGTTACTTCAGGGGGAAAAGTACCATTTTGTACTCTCTAGGAAAAGGTAAAGGACTTGATCATCTTAAGGTGACAAATCAGCAGGTCAAGGACCGAGACTTCTTCACTGGGGCACATGACCATTGGGAGATGGACAGTTCAGCACAGCAAGACACAAGCTGAGAGCCAATAGGAGCCAGTGCACACCATGTGGGTGAGTGGAATGTATATGTCAGTTTCAGCACCCCTCAAGTGTCCTTTGAAGCCTTAAGCTAGCCCAAGGACACAATGGCTCCCACACACTTATCCTTAGAATTATGACATTCTCTCATCCGAAGCAACATGAACTATGATTTGATGGTGGAAGGCAAGTCAGAGTATAGGCAGTGTGTGTCAGGATGTGTGTGGAAGTGTGTGCAGGAGATAAACAGAATCCTTGGGGTGTGACGAAAATAAGAAGAGAATAACATCAGTTTGGGTATGGAAGGTAAGCGGAGGTCTCAAAGCCAAAGAAACTGTAAAATGAGGTGAGACCCTCCTGTGAATTTGGTCCCTGACAGGGACACTTCCTAACATCAAATCAAGTGTGGTATTAGATTATAATATAATAAACAACAATTGGCCATGGAAAAGGAGGGCACTGCACTTTTTTCTCTCCCAGCCTGTTTGCACTGTACATCCCCTCCCAGACTCCTTGCAGCTAAGGGTCAAACCTAGCTCATCTGAGTATCCTCAGCCCATTTCCAAGGATTTTGGAGGTGCCTCTGGAAAGTCAGATGAAAGAGAGTGAATGAATGAATGAACAAAAAAGTTGCCCTAGGCCAGATGTTTCCTCTCCCGAGGAAGGAGGGGAGGAAGAAGAAAAAAGAGAGAAACTGGAAGATAAATGGAAGCCCACGATTGACTCCAATTGTCAAATTGATCTAGGTCAGTGATTCTCAAACTTTACTATGCATCACCTGGAGGGCTTGTTTAAACACAGTTTGCTGGGTCTACTCCCAGTTTCTGACTCAGTAGGTGGGGTCATGTAATTTGCTTTTCTAACACATTCCAGCTGATGCTCATGGACCACACTTTGAGAACCTTGCTCTAGAGGGTAACTGCACGGATCCTAACGTCTGTGGCAATAATTGGAAACTCCAAAGCAATCTTGGGCCCAGCATTTTAAAAACAGAACTCAGAGACAGGAGGGCAGAGCTGCTCAGAGGCAGCCAGCAAGAATGGTATTCACTGGAAATAGAGATTTCTGTTCGAATTTTCCCATTGTTTAAGCGTTAGCAAGTATGTAACTAACACATACACACACAACACACATACAACACACACACACACACACACTACCCCTCACTCCCTCACACACACAAGCCACCCGCAGAGTCCTCCCTCCTGGGATGCACCTGGGTCTTGTCCTCTGTTGTCAGGTCTTGCTAGTCACAGAGCTCAGTTAGAAAACACTGTGAATTCAAAACTGTCCTTGTAGAGGGAGCATAGAAGTTCACCAGGCTCTCTGGCGAGAGAAACTGCAGGAGATCCCCATCCTTGGGGCACTGGAAGGAAAAAATGTGCCCTGTCCCCCGCACCAGGGAGCCAGCACCTACACCCTCAGCGTGTTGGGCAAGCCTTTAGACAGCCGAGCCAACACATGCCCAGCAGATGCGGGAGCCGGGTGGCCGTTCTGAAGGCTCAGGCCCCCTGAGACTTTTTGCCACACTGGGCTGCCAAAGGGGCCGGGCAATCTCACCGTTCAGGGTCGCAGGCGGCACCTAGCAACTCCCTGACAGGTCCCTGTGGTGACCTTGAGGCGACCATGGGCTTTCCTGCTGCCGTGGCCAAAGTTCTCTCTTGCAGAATCCAAACAGAATGGACCTGGGCTCCAGGAGGGGTCTCCCCTTAGGTTTGACCACGTAGCTTTCCCTGTGACCCCGTGTTCCGCCTCCCCAAGCACCTCCCCCATCCCTGTGACTTGAAGCCCTTCAAGGTGGTAGTCAGAAGAGCGCGAGCTCCCAGGCAGATGAAGAGAGACCTTGGGCCCGAAACTCCCTCCTCACCCTCTCCCTAGTGGGGAGGAGTCGATGGAGAAGGAGCATGGCGGGACTCTGCTGGTGGCTAACCCAGAGGATCAGATCTCAGAAGGGGGTGGGAGGTGCGGTCCTCCGGTTCCACTGTCCTCCGAAGGATCCCGCGCAAACTGCTGCATCTCTCCACGCGCCTCTCCCAGCTCTCAGCCTTGAGGACCATACAGGCCCCATGGGAATTCATGCTCCACCGGGCTTCAAATGGTTGGGTGTTGTGATAGGAAGATCTCGGGAGTGGAACAGCCTTTCCGCACTAGATCGCTTCTTGCAACTCCCGCTGGGACAGCGTCTCAGGCTTTAGAATCTGCTGGAATCTGACCTGACCAGCACCCCACCACCTGCAAACTCCTGTGCTGGAGTCAAAACGAGTGTCTTTCCCCTGCCCTGGGCAGCCCGGAGCAGCGTCATGGATCCGAAAATCCATCTTAGAAAATGTCTCTAGGGGATGACGCGTGGGGTCCCAAGAAAGAGTCCAGCAGTAGGCATAGAATGGCTTTTTGGCCCTGACATAAGGCCCAGGCCCTCTAATCAAGACTTCTGCTGAGCACACTATTCTCCCTCGGCTGCAAAAGGGGCTCGGGTGTAAAAGGAACAAAGCAGCCAGCAGAGTCGCTGGTGGCCATGCACTCACACCCGGGAGCCCACGCCACGAAGTGCTCAGCCTTCGCCTCTAGGGGGCGCTGCAGCCCTTCCTGCAGGCTATTTAGCCACAGCCTGAGGCTGCGCTCTACAACCTTGTTCCAGTTTAGAGCGCGGACTCCGACTGGCTTTCTTAAAAGATCAAATAGTCTTTTGGACCCTGCCTCTGCATCCTCAACTTCGAGTCTCATGCATGCAGTCCTCTTCTATGCTCCCCCGCCCTCACGCCTCCTCACTACTCCAGACTACAAGCTGATCTGGGCTTCCACCTCCTCTAGGCTCTGACCAAAGGAAAAAAAGAAAAGAAAAGAAAAAAAAAAAAAAAAAAAAAAAAAAAAAAAAAAAAAAAAAAAAAAAAAAAAAAAAAAAAAGAAGAAAGAAAGAAAAGAAAAGAAAAAAAACTGCGGGAAGTTCAAATGCAGAAGGTCTCCGCCCCGCAGAGGCAGGGGAAGGCTGGGAGCAGGGAAGCGAGTCGTCAGAAGTAGGGGCAGCTGGGATCCCAGGAAAAAGATAAGGTTTCCATAATTTATTTTTTAAGCAGTAAAAGTGGTTAGGATGTCCGCAGGGCGCGGTCAAAGGGAGAGAGGCTCAGAGTCAACTCTAGGGAATTCTGTCTGACACCTGCTCGCTGCTCCTCTGGCAGAGCCTCCTGGGTGGGCCAAGGAGTGGGGGGTGGAGGGGAGGGAAGGGGACTGCGCTGCGTGCCCCCTCCTCCTCCACCTCCTCCGCGTTTCTTCTCCCAGGCCTTCTCCCCTGCCTCCGGGGGCGTAATGTAGCTGCTGTTGGGGTTCAGGCAGCGACTGCTCGAGCGCCCTTGGTCAGTCTGTTAGCCATTTCCCTGGAAGTGTGCTTGGTGTCGAAAGCCCAGAGCCGTGAGGACATACAGATGACCGGATCGGTGGAAATTTCAGAGTGAACCAGTAGCTGAGCTTCAGAGGGCTCGGAAGGAGCGGGACGGCTCCGCAGAGACTCAGACCCGAGGGTGCAGCTGGCCTGCTGCAGGCTCCGGGACTTCCCTTTCCGCACTCCCGGACCCCACATCTTGTTGGTGGCCCGGGTGGCCTATTTTCTCTGCCGGGCGCCGTTGCCGGGAGAGTCTGGCTGGTGAGCTGCTCGTGGGTGGGCCCGGCAATACGTGAGCCCTAGACGCGGGCCGGGGCTCCGGGCTCGCGGGCTGTGAGCGTAAAGAAACACTCCATGGGGTCGGTCCGGGATCGGCGCTGAGAAGGCCTAGGGGGAGCCCAGAGTGCGGTGGAGAGCCGCGCTCAGCCTCGGGATTGCTTTAGGCGCTGAGCGCGCACCTGCCCAGCGGAGCAGCAGGGCCAAGAGGCTGCCGAGGCGCTGCGAGGCCACGCAGCTTCCCTTAAGGCGGGAGCTCCGCGGTTCTTTCCTTTTCAAATCGACCGCAGCTCTCGGGCCAGGTTGGCCCAGACTCCATTGTGGAGCTTTGGAGGCTGGAGTGGGCAAGGTAAACACATTTATGGAAAAAAACAGGCTCAGGAAGTTTGTGGAAAGAGGGCGTAGCTCATGGGTGGTTGGAAATTCTGTCTACCCCGCGGGAAAAGCAGGCGATTCCGTACCCAATGTACACACGCAGGGCGGGAAGGTGCGAAGCCCGCTGCTGGGGAATTGCCTCCACTTCGGTGAAAAGGAAATACCAAGCGTAGGATCAATCTTCAGATCACCAACCCGCGAGTATGTGTCCTGGGGGATCTGAAAGAAGAAAAAATTCCCTCCAAATCTCCAAATTGAGAAAAGCTGCGGAAGGAATGAGGCGGTTGGGGAGGGGACCGCAGGCATCCCCGCAGCTGAGGCTCAGGACTGAGCTCTAAAATGAAAGCACCCCTATGGAACCCACTAGGGAAAACTTTTTTCAAAACCTGAACTCTTAAGCATTCTGCTACTTCCAGTCTGTTCATTGAATTTACTTTGAAACAGTGAAGTACTGCAGGATACTAGGCGCAGGTCTCTGTTCCGGTCTCACTTTTTAATCTTTGCAAACCTAAAACTGGAAAGAACAGAGCGGAGAAGATCTTCTATACCTGAATTATGTTTTACCAAAGAAACGAAAATTTATATCCACCTTGGCATAGATAAAATAGAGAGTTTTATCTTAATAAAAAGACTGTCCTGTAGCTTCTGCCTAACTCACCACTCACTGTGTAACCTTTTGACGGTTTTTAGCCTTCTGCTTAAATTTATCCACCTCCCTGCACAATCGTGGTTATATTAACTGTCCTTGGAGGAGGCTTATCCAAAAGCCATCTTTTGGCGGAACACTTTTGTACATTCTTTTAGAATATCTACCCTCCTCAAAGCGCGGGCTTGCCGTGGGCTAACGCAAATCCCCTCTGAAGACTCGTCTGGGACGAAGAGAGCTTTACTTAGTTTTGCAGGCAGATCTCATTGGAAAAGAAACTGCTTAAAATGGATCGATGTCATTCTTTTTCTGTCACTCTATTCCCGGGTGGCTGAAGTGCGTTCTGCAATTGCATCCACACAGAACTAAACCTTTACAAGAACTTGAAAAAATCCATCACGAGACTTCAAATTCGATTAATTTTCCGGGCGACTAAACAATGAGCTCTATTTTCTCTGAGAATGAAGATAATACATGTTTTGAGAAGCTAGAATGGTGTTTTCCTAAAATTTCAACATGATAGTTCTTCACCCATTCCGGATGGATTCTTTATTGTTTGCGGATGGGTTGCAGATGCCCTCTCTTTTAACCAAATTGGTTAACTGCTTATGAAAGGTACATTGTGTGATTAAACTTTGATAGTGAAAGAAATTTCTCCTGAAACATTCCACGTCTTTGCAGTAATTACGAAATTAGTCAATTGTCACTTCTATTCTACAAACTTCGTTTTGAAAACGGGAAAGCAGACTACACATACAGTCATAATTGGCCAAAAATATGTGCAAAACTATTTAAAATTGGGGGAAGTTTCTTGTATTAGCTGGAGAATACTAGCTGGATGTGATTGGTTTCACCCTTTGAGGAAGATGGTTGTGTTAAACACGTTAAGATGTGGAAATTAAGACTTCGAACCCAACAAGTATAAGCACAAAATACACTTTGGGCTTCTCTGCGGAATCTTTGAAAGGCAGAGAAAGAGTTGTTGAGTTTCTAACAGCGTAAGGAAAAGTGACACCAAGAAGAAAGGGAGTGAGCGTCGTCTTTGTGTGAGTTTTGCAACTGAGTCACCTTGGGCTCTGTCTTTGTAACAACAGGAAAATCTCGAACAAACCTGCGCCTTTAAGACTCAGTTGCTATCCAAACACAAGTAAACAGAGTGGACCATTAGCGGCTCCGGGCGCGGAGGCGGAGCCAGGGTGCAGTGGGTCCAGCGCTGCTGCAGGACGCCCGCCCGAAGGGGAGGCGGGGCCGCTACTAAAGCCCTCGACTCACGGCTCAGGACAGCCTGGGGAGGGACGCGGGCTGGAACGGAGCTCGGCGCGCTCGCTGCTTCAGGGTGATGGCCCAGCGAGACTGCAGGCTCCGACTTCACCCGCAGTCGGCGGCAAGAGGCTCGCCCAGGCGCGAAGATCTGAGCGGGCGCTGAGCGCCTTTCGGAGCACTCCGGGTCTTCACACCGTCCGCGAGTAGTCCACAGACTTACGAAAACGAGAATACGCTCTCGCTTTCGCTCCTTGAGGTCCTGCAGATCATGTCCGCCGCTCCCGGGACTCCGCGCGGAAAAAGAAGTTTGCCCAGCTTGGACCCAATGACCTTTCCAAGCTGTGCGCCTTGCTGCCTGGACCTGGTCTGAGCAGCTCTGCCCAGGCAGACCTTTCTGCCGAAGGTGAGTGTCCGCTCTGGGAAGGGGCTGTAGCGGCCCTAAGGAAGGAGAAGTTTAGGGGTGCTGGGGGCTCTCGGATACTCGGCCTGGAGTGCCACAAGTTCAGATATTGTGAAAAGAACTCATACGGATGCAATCCTTGGGCATTGTGTTTCTCAATTCCTTGGACTCCTGGCACGCGACTCCCAGCTAACACCCAACCACACACACATACACACTCCTGTTTCTCAGTTTTGCTTTGCGAAATTAAATTTAAGCATTCAGCAAGATTTCTCTTAAAGGATAATGGACGCACATTGAGTTCAAACCCCACAGCCCTATGTTTCTGTCCTTGCCCTGGAAAGCCAGGGTGGACCTGTCTTGGGGCAGCGCAGCGCCGGAAGGGCCGGGACACACAGTGCCTGCCCCGCCAGCGACTCTGAAGGAACATTTCAAGAGGAAATAGTTCTGTCCTGGGTAATTCTCCAACCTTGTTGTTGGCCTTTTGATTTTCCTCCCGCTCCAGTCCTGGAGGAGAGGGCAAAAGGCAAACAACCCCGGGGCTTAAATGTTTGGATTCTCCAGAAATAACCAAGAAAAAGGTTGCAGTTGCAGAAAGAAGGGAGGAAAAGGTGTTTGTGGAGGCAGCACTGCATCTGTCTCCTTACCTGTTACCAGAGAACAAAAGAGGACTGGCGTTTCCCGGAGCGAAACGGCGCAGACAGCTACTTTCTCTGCTAAACAAACTGCAGTACTGAAGAGAACAAGAAAATTACGCAGGGGGAGTGAGGGAGCAGAGAGAAACAGAACCCAGATTATGCGGAAGGCATCTTAATTTAATTAACTCCTTGGGAAGGCAGAGGCGCTGAGAAGGGGCAGGAACTTCGCGGCCGGTTTTTTTGTTGTTTTGTTTTGTTTTGCTTTTCTCTATTTACCTGATCAAGTCGGGTCTGTCTCTCAGTGTCTCTCTTCTTTCCTTTATTCTTTTCTTTTTTCCTTTTCTTCTTTCCTTCTTTCTCTCATGATCTTTGATCTCTTTAGAACACTCTTAATTTACATAAAATTCTGTTGTGGTTTGGGGTGAAATTCAGTGAGCCTACCATCGATCACTCATTTCTCTCTGATACCAATACACTAATTTTAGCAGATGACTCTTAGTTATATTATTATTAGATAATTGAAAGTAACAACATCATTACCAAAAAACAAGATTGCTTATCAAATTAGACTGTAACTTTTCTTCTCCAGTGTTTTGAAAGCGTCACTGAACTGAAATTAATACGTACACATCTTCCTTGTTGACAGACAATGAATTAAGTTTTATAAAACTTCTGTACGTTCCTGGGAATTCCTGTGAGGAATACTTGTGAAAGAGAAGTAGCCTCAGCTCCACCGACCTATTTATGCCTTTTCCTGGTTTAACATTCTGTCTTTGCAAAATTAAAAGTAACCAATGGTCTGAAACAGGATGGTGGAGAAATGACAGCAGATGAGATGGCTGTTGCTGCCTCAAAGGCCGTGTGGGCTCAGCTCTTGACAAAACGAAAGTACTTAAGATTTCTGCATTGACTTAAAATATTGTTTGACATACATTTCCAGCAATTGGATAAGAGCATGCAAATCTAATTTCCCAAATTACTTATGACAAGAGTGTTTGGTAGACATTTAGTGTTGCTCTGTTTCTAAAAGGGTTTCAGAAGGCACCAATGGTTTGTTCTTCCTCTGAAGAAACCATCTGCCCTGTAAATTAAACACATAATATGGCACCTTTATGCCACCAAGAAGCTGAATTATAAGAGTCACTGGTTTCTGTATTATAAACTATTTACAGAAAGGGAAAGGAAGATGGCACTCAACTTTCTGCTGACTGAGTTAAGGTTGTAACCTTTATGGCAAAGTTCACTTTGTGCATTTGAAATCAAAATCAAGATCCTGATAGTCCTTCAGCCAACAACACCCCCTTCCTGCCCTCACCCCCATGCTGTGGTGGGAGTTGTGTTTTGCCTTCTGTATTTATTTCTAAGAAATCTAGTCTGGGAATACACCCAAATAATAATTTTGGTTTCCTCTCTATGGAGGATAGGCTGCTTTTCAACACTAGGGGGAAAATATTTTGAATCTCTGGAAAATCCTCATTACCCAAGGAGAAGGAAATAAAGATGAAATGTATTATTTGTAATTGAAGAGGAAATAATCAGATAGATTACCAGGGATGCTAGTAGAATCCTTTTTTCCTAACTCCGTAGGAGAGGGTTGCAGCTGAACAAAAGTGAATAGTGATTTGTGGTGGGAAAGTTTATTACTAATGGGGGTTTACAGTTTCAGTTGAATGGTCTGACTGAGACCCTCTGACTCTTACACACTTCTCATTAACTCCCAGCCTAAACTCCCAGACCGCATACCACTAGGCAGAAGCGGTTCATTAATAAATCTCTGTCTCTAAACTGTTCCAAACGGTGGAGGAAGGTGTGGGCCCCATGGAGGCAGCCAGTTTCTGCCCTGCTAGAGCGCTGTGTCTTTAGCGCAATCTCCTAAATCTGCAGAGAGACATAGGCAGTACTGCACAACACACTGGTGAAGAAAATTCAGGTGCAGAAAGAAGTAGGTGGGCAAGGAAGGCTGGACAGGCTTTCTTACCTTCCCGCTGGACTCAAACCCCAAGAGTGGCCAGCCTGCCACTGTCGGGGGACGCTTTTAGCTCTGAGAGCCGTGTACCTGGGAGGCCACCCTCGGAGCCATAGCCCAAGTCCGAGGAGTTGAGAGCCCGGTTCTAAAAAGGGGTTGGCAGTGAGAGATGGCCCACTGTGAATGCAGGTGAGGTGCCCTCGGGAACCTGGGTCTGCAGTCAGACCTCTGTGCTGCCACTGCGGGTAGACAGAGCAGGAACTCCCTGTTCAGGCCCAGGCTGCAGACCCCGGGCCGGCCTCCCTGGTGGCAGGAGCACCGCCGTACACACTTGCAGGCCGTCAGGGCCTCCCTGTACATGGCCTGCTGCGGCTCCCCGGCAGCTCCTTCCCTTTGACTCCCTCAGAGAGCTCTCTCCAGCTTCTCCTCTCCAGGGGCCTCCCCGGTGTAGGGGCCGCGCCTCGTGCCAGACCAGGAAGCCGCTCGGGCCTCCAGAGGACTTGGCGCTCATTCTGGGAAAAAGGGTTCCGGCCTCAAGGATGTTCTCCGCCCCCACCCCGAAGGAGTCTGAACCATCTGGAAGGGATCTTGGTGTGGGGTGGGAAGAGAGGCAGCCCCAGGAAGGAAGGAGGAGTGGGTGATTCCCAGCCGAACCCAGCCCCCGTGGTATCACTTTTCTTTCTTGGGCCCGTCACTGCTGATAAATGGGACAAACGCAGAGGAAGGAAAAAGAAAACCGCCGAGGTCAGCGCGGGGCAAAGCAGGGCCCTCCGAGGGCCTTGCGGCCCAGGAGGACGAAGCGTGCCCCCGCTACGCTGCGTGCTCCAGGTAAGCGCTGGCAAGAGGGGCGCGCACAGGGCGCCGCGCAAGGTGTGTCCGCACCCGCTCAGGGCAGGGCCAGGCCCTCCGGCCTCGGGTCAGGCCCTCAACTCCTGGTGCAGGGAGTGCTCGTGGGCCCCCCGGCCTGCGGGCAGAGGAGTCCTGGGCCATCGAGGTGGCCTGAGCCTCGCCACACAGGATGAGAATAGCGGGTTGTGCTGGGTGTGCCTGCGCAGGGGCGCAGTACGCGCCTTTCCTTCTCCGCCGTCCCGAGGCCCCGGCTCTGCGGGGCGGAATCCGATCTTCCTACCGACACCCAGGAGGGCTACCCCGTGCCCCGCTCGCCGGGAGACCACTTGTTGGCCCGGCCCCGGGACCAGTCTCCCTGCGGACTCACTGGGCAAGCCCACCCGCAGTTCCCTCACAGCTCCTGCTGGGGGTCTTGGGGAAGTGGGGGGCGGAACTTGGAAGGCAGGCGTGATAACTGTCGAAGGCGACAAAGAGCAAACGGAGCTGGCTTGGATAATAATCACGGACTCTCCCTTTCTCCCCCTGACATTTTTTAGGGCTTTCTCTGTACGCTGTTGCTTCTGGGTTTTTGCTGGAGCCCTACGACCACCTGTCACTGAGTCCTGGAAGACAGGGGCGACTCCCTACGCCCCCCAGCATCCAAGAACATGGGGAGCAAGGCCCTGCCGGCGCCCATCCCGCTCCACCCATCGCTGCAGCTCACCAATTACTCCTTCCTGCAGGCCGTGAACACATTCCCGGCAGCAGTGGACCACCTGCAGGGCCTGTACGGTCTCAGCGCTGTGCAGACAATGCACATGAACCACTGGACGCTGGGCTACCCCAACGTGCACGAGATTACCCGCTCCACCATCACGGAAATGGCGGCAGCACAGGGCCTCGTGGATACGCGCTTCCCCTTCCCGGCTCTGCCCTTTACCACTCACCTATTCCACCCCAAGCAGGGAGCCATTGCCCACGTCTTCCCAGCTCTGCACAAGGACCGGCCCCGCTTTGACTTTGCCAACTTGGCGGTGGCCGCCACGCAAGAGGATCCCCCTAAGATGGGAGACCTGACCAAGCTGAGCCCGGGGCTGGGCAGCCCTATCTCGGGCCTCAGTAAATTGACTCCGGACAGAAAGCCCTCCCGAGGGAGGTTGCCCTCCAAAACGAAAAAAGAGTTTATCTGCAAGTTTTGTGGCAGACACTTTACCAAATCCTACAACTTGCTCATCCACGAGAGGACCCACACTGACGAGAGGCCATACACGTGTGACATCTGCCACAAGGCCTTCCGGAGGCAAGATCACCTGCGGGATCATAGGTGAGGTCGGGAAGGAGGTTGGTCGGGAGAGGGAAGGTGGATTTGTCTGTGACAAGGAGTCCACATAGATGTCCCAAATGTCACTGAAATCCTCTCTGATCTAGACTATAATCTCAAAGGCCCTCTCCATTCGGATTCAGCAAACTCCCAGCACTTACTTACCTTACTTTTTCCCACAGCGTTCTTCTCTGGGATAAGGAAGGACTTTTCCCTATCATTGGGTAGGAAAAATCTGGTGGGTTGGCCTTGGCCTTGGGATCGGCTAACCAGTTTTCCCCAGGATATTCGCTGTGGGGAGTGGTGAAGGAAAAATCGGAGATCCCAGAGTCCTTCCCAGATAAGCACGGTCCAGACTGCCATGG
The DNA here is from genome assembly GCA_007922755.1 of Pedetes capensis. Taxonomy (NCBI): domain Eukaryota; kingdom Metazoa; phylum Chordata; class Mammalia; order Rodentia; family Pedetidae; genus Pedetes; species Pedetes capensis. The sequence goes on along the minus strand of VMDO01001614.1, from coordinate 150,423 downwards.
GACCGTCTCTGGAAATCTGTTCAGACCACTTCTACTGGATTCCCTCCCTCTCCTCCCCAGATGTGTACCCTAGAGCCCGCCACAGGGGCCCTTCTAGAGCTGTATTTGCGGGAATTTCCAGGTGGCTGAATTCAGAGACACTCCCCACACTCCCTCCTTAAACTGTGCATTTCATAAATGACAATTGAAGAAATCCTGTAAATAAGTGTTTTCATCAGGTAAAAACTTCCCAGGGGTGGGAGTGAAAGTACCTGCGATTTCCTGAGGTGGAACTTCTGTACTTACTCTCCGAGGCTACTCAGAGATTCGCTAAAGTCAGTCCCCCCCAAACTTGGCCTTGCATTACATCCTGATTTGGTCAATTTATAATCCCGGGGGGGGGGGGAGAGGAGGGAAAACCCCCCCAAAAGGGCTCATTGGGTAGTATTTGAGCTCCAGAATATGCCAGAGAGGGCGATCAAGTGTAGATAAAGCCAACCCGTGAATGTTTTGAAAAGTCTGTTACTTGAGGTTAACCATAAACAGAATTACACAGGAAAAAAAAAATCTAAAAGCATAAATAATAGAAATTCTGTTTCTCTTGTCCTTCCATGAGTTTGTTTGAGTAATTGTAAAAGAAACTCCTTCACCATGGGGATAATGCATTTCAATGAAACCTTATATTGATTTTCAGGTATATCCATTCCAAAGAAAAACCCTTCAAATGTCAGGAGTGTGGGAAAGGATTTTGTCAGTCTAGAACCCTAGCAGTTCACAAAACTTTACATATGCAGGTAAGTTTATTTTCTTCCTTAACAACAATGAGTGGTTCATTTTATCATTATTGCTCTACAAAAGCTGTTTAACGCAAAGTCTGTTTCTTAAATGGCTCTACTTAGATCAGTTGTCTAGGTGGGGAAAAGCAGCAATTCTCATTTTTTTAATACATAAAATGAATTTTATTTAACATAAAGCATTTTAATATTTTTTCTTAAAGAACAGTCTTTATAGTAAATCTTAATTTTAGAATTATATTTTTCATCCAATCTGGCCTGCGCTTAAAACTTTTGTGTTTGAGAGGAAATAAAGGTAATTTTTATAATGGAGACATGGTGAAATCCCATATGCTGTCTTTCCCAGGGGCCTCATAATTTGTAGCTTTCAGAACATTGAGGAATAGTTTAATTTTCCAGCAAAGAGAAGCCTTATTACTCGGCAGAATGTCGTACCTTAAGAGAGGATTAGAGTCTTTCCTTCCCCCTTTTCCTGCCTGTGACATGGTGATGAAATGTGAAGAACTGGAAATCACAAAGCCTACCTCGGTGGCCTTAGGTCTGCCTCGGCAGTTATCAGTGCAGTCAGCCCGCATGTGTGCCTGCACCTGTGTTTTTCTGATTGGAGGGTTAGGAGCACAGATTTGTTCCTTCAAGTCCCCTCTTTTGTTGTTCTGCGTTTATTATGTTAAGGCTTGTGATACAGATAAGACAGAAACTATTGAGAAGGGTGTAGTGGTGGTGTGAAGGATTAATCCTTTGCTTGCTTCACATCTGAACAGGAATCTCCACACAAATGCCCCACATGTGGAAGAACCTTTAATCAGAGAAGTAATCTGAAAACTCACCTTCTCACCCATACAGACATCAAGCCCTACAGCTGCGAGCAGTGCGGCAAAGTGTTCAGGCGAAACTGTGATCTGCGGAGGCACAGCCTGACTCACACCCCGCGGCAGGACTTCTAGAGAAGCCCAGGATCTGCCCTGTGCCGCTGCTGCGGCTCCCCTTCCCAGACCCTTCTCTGCGCCCACCTGAGGGTCCCACCCCTACCCTTCATTGACCCCAGTTCTTCCCTTGCTGCAGCCACACCTGCAGCTCCAGGGAGTTAACTGTTCTTCTGGAGGACTGACATATAGAAAGCCACATACATTACACCCCTTCACAAAGAGCATATGCTAGTTTCTTGTAGATATTCACAGCTCATTTTAGAGCTCTGTACATAATGTCATGGTCTTTGTTTTGGTTTTTGTTTTGTATCTTGTTGGATGTACTAGACATGGAAAATGGAAGCCAAATTTATCTTTAAAGACTATTTTCAAAATAAAACCTTTTCTTGTTTGGTTCAACACTGCTGCAAAAGTGTCTTACTATTCAAATTCTGTCTTTTCTATGGATTCTGGAAGAGTGGGAGCCCTCTAAAAAGTCAATATGGGAAGGTACTCTTTATTCCTGGGTTTTAAAAATAGGACTTTTCACAATTCTCTTACTGAAATTTCAACCCTTCCCTTTTTGTACTATGGCATTTTGAAACTGGAAATTGTGCTGTCTCTTAGTTTTTCAGAGATATTAAAATGGATATCCTTGAGATTTTATCCCCTTTTATTTATTCCAATTTCTTGTGTAGTATTCTTTAGATAAACGCAAACTATTAATCATTATTAATAACTTGCACCTCCAGTGGCTGCCCTATTTGAAAGCCCAAGGTGGAAAGAAGCATAAAGCAAAGAAGGGAAGAGAAGGGAGCTTCTCATCACTTCATTTTCTGAAAGTCCTTGACCTGTTGTCAAAGTTTATGATGGGCAACTTCTCTTATGATTAGACTTTGAACACTATGATTTATCACCATAAACAAAGACTTTATCCTGCCTTTAGGGGACAAGTCTAAAACCCTCCTATGAAAGAGTGCAGGAAATACCGCTTGCAAAAGGACTGGGGAAGCAAGAAGGAAGGAGAAACTATTTAGCTATGTTTGCACATATTTCTTTCCAAGGGTGGAGATCATTTCTGCCAGAAGTTTAGGATTTCTCCACAAAGCAAAGTGAGTTAGATCACTAGCGAGGCTTTGTCTCTGGGAAAATGTCAGACAGGTAGTTTACTCCAGGTAAAGAGCTCATGACAAATACGTGACCACCTTCTAAGGCATTTCAACCTTTCCCAAGTAGTTCCTAAGGAATGATACTAGTATAATGACAACTCTGAAGTATAGGATAGGATTTGGGTGGAAGGCTTTGAATGGAGCTAAACAGTAATGTTATGCAGAGAGAATGGAAGGAAAATGACTGAATTTAGAAGAACACCAGAGGAACCTGTGTCCTAGTGTCCCAGTAGGTTCTCACAAACTGTTTAACACTGAATAACAGGGTGAATTAGGTATTCTTTGATTTTTAAACATTTGTGTGAGGATGGTGGTTTCATCTTCGGGATGATAGCAAGCAATGTGTCCTATATTTATACCTTAGAATCCTCCAGAAGAATAGGCAGGAATTTAAGGAGTAGATTAAAAATTTCTCACCAGTGCCTTGTTCAGCATAATTTATTAGGAAGTTTCAAAAAAAAGTTCCATACTCAATGATTACCCTGTTCTCAAGGGAGCTGGCTAGAAGTCATTTCTGTATCTCACCAGAGATCAGTTTTCTCTAACAAAGGGTCTCGGCACCTGTCAGTGTGCCTAATGCAAATGAATCCGCAGCAGGAGATGAGCCCAAAGCCCTTCACTTCTGAGAGGGGTAAGGGATGGAGTGTGGAGTGCATGTGTTTGGTATTTAGAAGAATTAAATGGTTATTTTCTTTTGTTTGTACAGAATTAACTCAGTCACCTCCTCTACCCCTACTGGAGATCTTGCCTGCCTTGACACAGAAGATTTGAATACTTTAGTGCAGGATTACACATTGACTGTCCCTAGATCTCCCCCCTCCAACCCCTTGCCAATCTTGCAGGCTTTTTCCACGTAGTCAGACTTGCAGCCCCACCCACCCCTACAGACTACAAGTATCAGTTTCATCACGCAAGGTTCAATTGAATTATCAAGGAATGACCCTTGTTCATTATCAAGCTGCAGTCATATCCTTGAATTTCCCACCGTGGGGATACACAGGCATAACCAGGATACTATTTCTCTCCATTTAATTCAGTTGAGAAAATAGGAATCAGAACTGAAAGGAAGGACAGAGGAGAAAGTGAGGAAAGCTCCTCTTCCCAAACACAGACTATTTCAAGTTAAGATTGATTTACTTTGAATTTATTTCTTTATTCATTAATTTAATAAGTGCTTATTGTGTGTTTCTTATGTACCAAGCTCTCTGCCAGGTTTCATGGATTTTTATTTTCAGTTTCTATCTACAGGCACAGTTTTGGAATCTTGACTACTTGGGTAATGTAAAAATCTATGATAGGGCTTAATTTAACAGTTCTTAAATCCAGCGTCCATCTCGGCTCAGAAAGAATCTAGCTTCTGTCAGAATAGACTCCACTTATCCTTCATGATTTCAGGTGAACTTTTGAACAGTGGATTTCTCTCCAAATTCTGGATTTTGTTTTTTCTTCTTTAGAATGTCCAAGTATACAGGAAATGACTCTTAGGTGAGACAAACTTATGAGACATCCTAGGAACAATGATATCTTATATCTTAGGACATTGATTTGCTGGGGTTTTTTGGTTTAAAGAATCATTATTTGAGTTTGAGATTAGCTTGCATTTTTCTTACACCCTCTACCATCATCACCTTATGAATCAATGCTCCTGGCAAGAGACCAGGAGGAAGAAATGTCACGAGTTATAACTACAGTACAAAAGAACTTCATGAACAACAGTTAAGAATTACTCCTGAGCTGTAACTGTAATCTCATTTTATCATCTATGTGTGATCTTTTAAAATAATTTCTAAAAATGAATTATATTGTAATCAATTGTTCATGTAAAATTATGAATGTGTGTTAAGTCCTCTTCCTGATGCTAATCTTGCAATGTAGATCATTGTAGCAGTAGTGCTTTGTAATTATAGTAATTAAAATAGCTATTTTGCACGAGTACATCCTCTTTTACAGAAGGAAGCCTTTCTAAAATTTGACTCCAGAACAACTAAATAGTGTAAAAGTGAACAAATTTATAGTTTCAAATTATAAATAGGCCCAACTACTTATAGAGATAAAGTTAAAGCCAGTTACTGGGAATTTCTTCTGCTCATTTTTCAAAAGTTAGCATTGACATTTGGACCTCTTCACTTAAATAATGTTTCATCAGGTACCTGGGCTCCATCTTTGATTCTGGAGGAGCAGCCTACCCTGGGCAGACAGTTAGGAAATAGTTATTGAAGATGTTCAACATGAGTGACAATGTGTTGGATTAAATACAGTGTAAAAACAATAGCAAATTTTAATACAAGATGAGTATTGGCATAATGAGTTACCTTTCTTCTTACCAAGTAATTTAAATATTATTATAATAAATAAAGAAAAAATTGATAAAACCGTGTAATGCGTTGCAGACAGGAGTGACTTTTGTATTTTGGAAGATTATGTATGTTCGCCTTTACAAATCTGTTGTATTGAGACTGCATTTATTAATTTATCCTCTTAAAATGTAATTTGCTATTGCTCACTGCTGACAGCAGTATGCAATAAAGGGAATGGAGATTCAGAATGATTCAGCTTTGACACAAGTTCATTCTTGTTTCTTTTTCTTTTTTTCTTTGCTGTTTCCTTTCTTCTTGTTGCTTATTGTTTTTTTGTCCTGTACAAATTACCTAATCTAAGCCATGTAACTTTTTCTTAAAATTGTCCAGAGCAAAAACTGCTAATGAAAAGTTGTAAGTAAACCAAATAGCCCACAAAAAGAAAATTGTTCACTAATTATGATACCATATCTGTTAGGATGCTTTCTACTACAAGAAACAGAAAATCCAACCAAAAAGGCCTTCAACAATAGATGATTTATCTTGTCACATAACAAAAAGTTTCAAATCCAGGGATTCGTAATTAGTTGGGGTGACAAAATCATCTAGGGCTCAGTTCTTCACTTTTCTGTTCTTCTATCTTTAGTATGTAGATTGGGGCTGTCTTCATGGCCACAAGATGGCTGTACCAGCTCCAAGCACTCATTGTTTCCTTCTCACACACATTCCAAAGGCAGAAAAAGAGATAGTCTCTTCCTTGTATCACTTTTTAAGAACTAAGAATATCTCTCACAAATCCAACCTGTATACTTGTCATAGTATTTTATTGGCCAGAAGTAACCTCAGGTAATTGCTGACAAGGAGAATAGAATTATACCTGATTGGCTAAGACTACATAAAAATCATCATCTATGAATGGAAATGGTGGTGGCCTTCCCTGAACCCCTTGAATATCTGAAACAAACACCTGAGTTCTGTTACTAGGGAAGATAAGAAAATGGCTATTGTTAATATTAGGCAGATGTTAAAAATAAAGTCCAGTTAATAAGCTTATCTTAGGAGATGATGATTTTAGACACAGAATATTTAATGGCATATAGGGAATTATCTCAACTATATAAAACAAATAAAGACTTCCAAAAGCTAAACAGAAACAAAGATTAGCAAACTATACCAAAATGTTAATAGCATTTATTTATAGATGACAAAGGGTACATTTTCCTTCTTTTATAAATTTTTTTTCCAAATCTCCCACAACAAACATGTACTTTTTAAAAGAAAAAATGTAACACACATTCTTTTAAAAATCCAAAATAAAGCCTTAATTTGTTGAACATATTTACTTTTTCATCTTGATTTATTACCTTTGATCAGTCTTTGCTTGTCTTTTTTCACATACCCACATAAACCCTCATGCTGCTTCTAACCCATTCTTTTAATTTGGTTGCATGTTTACTTTCTAGTTTCCTTTTCTTTTTTCCATTCAAAACTCCTTTTCCTATTTTTTCTCTTCTCTAAATTTCTTTATCTTGCTTGTGTTTTCTCCCTTTTAAGAGCTTCAGTAATCCTAGCCCAGTGTTCTTCAAGGTGTCAGCATTAGAATTACCCAAGATCCTGATTTCTGGGCCTTCCCTAACCCTGTGGGTGAACTGGAATTTCTGGTGATAAAGACTAAGGACTCTGTATTTTAAACAAACATTTCAGGTAGTTCTTATATGTATTAGAGATGGAGAACTTCTGAGTTAGCCTTTGACACCATCATTCCCTTTATCTTATCCATCAGCCATTTACTATGTGCTTACCATAATAAACATAAAACAAACCTCAACCCACTTTTCTTTACTTATTTACTCACTGTCCTTGAGGTTGTCAATTTCCCTCTGCTTTCATTCTTACTGCTTTTCCATGGTCTCTCTCATCCTTTCTCTTCTATTGTTGCTGTCTCAAATTTCAATTTTCTCTTTTCACTTTTGGCTTTGATACTTTATTTCTTTGTTCTTCTTTGTTCTCTTAATCCACTCACTAACTTAAAGAGACAGAAGAGGAAACAGAATGTAATAGTTGATTAAAATGAGAAAAATCACAGAATAAAAATAATTTTCTTTCCAATTTGTTAATTGAAATATTGTCACCAAATGACTTCCTATTTCTCCTTCTATATGAAGAATATTAACTTGCTATAGTAATGCTTTATGTATTAAAGTGTGAAATGTCTGGTGGTCTTAAGATCAGAGCTAATTTAAATTGCTTTTTAGATTTTTTTATATTAACATCACACTAAAATTTCAGAGCAGCAGGCCACTTGTGATACAGCCATGGATATGAAGTTAGAAGATGGATTTAATTTATTCTAAGTTCTGGAACTGTTTATGGACAAGACATTTAACTTCCATGAGACTCAGTTTCTCATCTGTAAAACAAGAATTTATACTGCACAATTTATAATGTCCTCTCTAGCTTGTAAGATTTATGGTTCTCATTAAGGAATACATAAGTACATTTTTAAAAAGTATCCTTGACTCCACAAAAGCTAGAAAATAATGAGAAATCACATCACTTCTGTCTCATAAAAACTTTAGCTCAATAAAAATAAATATGATCTGTACTTGAAATGGTCAGATCCTTTGTTTTCTTGAAACTGTTGAAATTTTAGAGATTCTAAAGAAAACTGTTGATTGGAACTAATGTTTTTATACTGGAAAGTAAAAGTATTATTTTTCAAGTGGTAAAAACAATTATACTTATTGTAAAAAAAAAAAAAAACCTCAAGCAGTATAGAAATATATATAGTAAATTTCTTTTTATTTTTCTTACCCGTCCCATGAATGTTTTTAATTCCACCTAAACGTAGCCACTGTGAACATTTTCAGTACATCTTCCCAGACATTTTGCTTTGGATAAGCAGGTCTAAGTGTATACTTACACACACACACACACACACACACACACACACACACACACACTCACACACACACAAAGAGGATCATACTATTTTGCAACTTGCTTCCCTCTCCCTCCTTAATAGAAAAACAATATATATTAATTCAATTTTTCCCTCTCAGTAATACACAGATCTACCTCTAAGGTAATAAGGGAAGAATAACCAAACAAAGCAGTTCTAAACCTAAGGATTAATTCTTAGACTTTAGCATGGAGAAATAGGGAAATAATTCTGTTATTGAAATTATTTGCAAAATGCCATCCTTAACTGACATCCTTTAGTCCCTTATCTTCATGAAGACAACTGAGAGAGCGCCTGAAGGGTTTTGAGGATTCTTCAAGGTGTGTCATATTATGGTTCACATCAGTGCACATTGATATACCTCTCTGGCAAGAATTGAAAGATACAGTTCTTAAATCCCCTGGTGACCCATTATCTATGGATCATTGACAAGGCAGAATGTAATAGCTCCTGTCTTTTTACCAAGATAAACTTCCCAGTGAAACTGAACTGGTCATGCCCTACATCTTCTATCCAAATAAGAAAACTGATCTAGGAAGAAGAAACTATGTGAAATAGATAGATAATACCAGTACTTTCATATTCTTTTTTCTGTTTTAATTTTTATTGAATGAGGAAACAGAAGCAATTTGATTGCAAAGACTGAGAAACTTTCCCATAACCTACCTTCCAAATAGATCCTCTGAAATGCAAGGCTAAATGAATTGCACAAGATCTAGCATTTGAAGTACCATACTAAGCTAAAAGACATTTTGCCTACTTAAGAATAGTATTAAAACAGTAGTTCAAATGGTATTATGGGTCAGAATTTAACATTTCCCATTGCCTTGTTCTAAAAAGTCAGTGCTTCTCCATCCTAAAAATTATTTCTTTTGTGAATTAGGTCATAAAGAGTCATAGCTCTCAAAGGGACTTATTAACAGGCCTCTGCAATATTTACCATGTGGCATTGTGTTTTTGCAACATCACATATTGGCAGTGCTATGTTGTAAATAGTATAATGTGATGACAGGACAAGGTCATGTTTTTATGTGGTTTGATCTAGGTCCATCTGAAAGCTCCTTTCCTTATTTTTATTTGTTTTTCGCTTTTATTTTTATTTTTTGAGTCAGGGTCTTTCTATGTAGCCCAGGCTGCCTGGAACTCACTATGTAGACAAGGCTGCCTTGAACTTGTGTGATCTTTCTTGCTCTGCCTCCCAAATGCTGAGATTACAGGCATTATCCCCAGTAAAATCTCCTCATTTTATATTAATTGTCTTGCCTTCTAAAAGGATTCTGCCTCATTTCTGTTTAGAGATAGAAAAGGTGAGAAATAGAAGGATAATGCTCTTGTTAACTTGATTAACTCTTCATTTCCTGCCAGGCCAGAAGAAAAAAAGAATGTTTCAACCAAACATCTCCTTAAGAATATAGGCAAGTGAATCAGATAGTGTGGCCTAGATTTGTGAACTTGAAGATATAAACCTTTCAACCCAGTGAATCCACTAGAGAAACTCAAGCACATCTGCAGAAGGAAACATAGATAAGAATATGATATATCTATATCTATATCTATGTCTATATCTATATCTATATTTGTGTGTGTGTGTGTGTGTGTGTGTGTGTGTGTGTGTGTGTGTTGTTAGAGATCCAGGTAAGTGGTCTACCAATAAGCTACATCCCCAGCCCCTGATACATTGTGTTTAATAAAGAAAAAACCCAAAGAACACAAATGTCCACTAAGAAGAGAATGGATAAGGAAACTGAGTATTCACATAATGGGATATCATATGGTAACCAAAATGGTCACATTAGCATTATATATATTAAGTGTTTAATGGGGTATGGGAAAAAGCAAGTAGTGGAAGAGTAAGTATATACCATCTGTAGTTTGAAGACAATGTTATGCAGTTTACCTAAATATAGTGAAAGTATAAACCACCTGGATAATGGTTATCTTTGAGGAGAAAGAGGAAAGAAATTGGCAACTAGTACATATGGAGGGGAGACTTCAATTGTATTTACGATATTTTATTTCTTGAAAGGATATATGAAGCAAATATAGAAATTATGACAACAAAACTGAATGATGGATGTATGTTTATTATTTTAGTCTATATACTTTTGTGCACTCTTAGAAATTTTTATAATATACTTTAATTTTTAATTAATTAATTAATTGTGGTGCTGGGGATCAAATCCAGGGCCTCCACAAGCTAGGCATGCACCCTGCCACTGAGCTATACGATCAGCCCATAAACTAATTTTTTAAACAATCAGATATTAGAGCTGAAAAGTACTTTAGGAAATGTCTAGTATTAGATATTTAATAAGCAACTACTCAATGATGTTAGAGATGTACTAATACACCAGAGAGACAAGGTCTCCACATCTTTACAGCTTACATTCTACTGAAAAGAGACCAAATAAAAAATTAAGAGGAAATTAATAGGGACTACACACAGGATTTCATTTCATTTGAGGGTGAAAGGAAACTGAAGAACAGAAAAGTTAAGGAATTATCTCAAAGTGTACACCAGATGTAGAACTGTGCCTTTCCTCTCTCTCCTTCCACCTACTTCTATTTTCCCCTTGTCATTCTCTCAATGGTTTTCTAATTATTGATGATGGTAGGCACAAGTACTCATAATGTCTCACTTGTTCTGCTGCCCTCCCTACTGAAGTTATAAGGCATAAGCTACACACTTATTAAATGCTAAAACCTAACGAACCAGCCATAAAATAATTGGAATATTTTGAACATGACATTAAATTTACACAACCTTCTTATTAGTTACATCAGCATTATCTTCATTTCATGGATGAAGAAAGATGAATAGGGGAGTAGCTGTGGGGTAGAGTAAAATGCCTGAGGGTCTATAAGTAATAAGAATGACAGATTCTGGATGAAGATTCAACACCGTGACTAATATATTGCCAAATCTTGAGTATTTTTCTCTCTGATCTCCATTTTCAGGTCTATGTCCCCTACTTATTTCCACACATTTCCATAAAGCCAACAGTACTCTTTTGAAGATTTTACAGATGTATGACTTATTATGTTAGTTTATGTACTTTTGTGTATTCTTAGAAATTTTCATAATATACTTTAATTTTTAATGAATTAACACTTATTTATTATGGTTCTGGAGATCAAATTCAGGGCCTCCATAAGCTAGGTGTTAATATCTTGTCGGACAAATTGAGCTTTTTTTTTTTTCACTTTTGAAGTTTCAAATTCATTGATAAAAATGTTTACTGTAAGCTTTTCTGTCCGTCTAAAGTGTGGAAACTCTTCTCTCCAGATGGTCTCAAAAAATGTTCAGGGCAATCATTTCCCAGGCTGGAACTGTTCTACTCAGCACTGAAGACAGATTTCAGGTGAGCTTTTACCCACAGTTGGCAAGTAAAGGGAGTAGAAGAACAAAATGATTATGGTGACCTAATCTTAGGTGATGATGATCCTACTTAGATGATGTTATGACATCTATTCTTCTTACAAAAGTCTATCATTCACGAAGTTTCTACTAAAGTAATTATCTTCATTTCTATTAAAATAATTGTTTTAGTATCATGATATCTGAAGGTGATCGTACCAGCTTCTTCTTCCTGAATTAATTAGAAAAGAAATGGTTATTTATAACGTCCTGATAGGAAAAAATTATTCCAAGCACAATTTAAATATCTAATTTCAGGATGTAGTGTGGTCTAACAGTATTGCTACCCAGGAGTCTATCCACTGACCCTGTACACCACATACTTTGCTACAAAGCTGTTGTAAATACTCAATATTGACTGATACAAGAACACTCCAGAATTACTTATTATCTTCATTTTCCAGTGAGTTCTTTCTTTCTTTGGCTGATGTGTGAAGCTAGCCTTCTAAGGACTTCTTCAGTGTCCTTATTAAGAACATCTGTAAAGAGCATCAGAATGAAGTGTTGAATTTCACCCATTTGGATTTCATTAAAGTGTCTATAGTTGTCAAGCATTTAGAAAGTCAAGACACTAAGAGTTTGGGGTTTGACCCAAAGGAAATTGGTCCTCATTTTAAGGCTAAACAGAAGGGATAACTGAGCCCAAGTTTTTTTAGAGAATAGGAGATTTTTAAAAATCATTTTTTTCATATATATGCCTCTAAAGAAGGAAAGTTTAAACAGTCATACATCCTAATGGTAAGTTTTCCATCTTGCCAAAACAAAGTGTGGGTTTATTTGCAGAGGTTCATTACCCAGAGTTCATGGACCTTCGTGGGTCCACTGGCTGACTTCAGCGTGTCCATAAACTCTGTGAAACTGTAAGCAAAATGTCACATGCATATGTACACGTGTATTTTTTTTTTTTCTGGAGAGAGGAAGCTGTAGCTTTCATTAGATTTTCAGAGACATTAGTGATTTTAAAAAGTTAAGAAATGTTGGTTTATTTTCTCATTTACTTATACATTTTAAATTTTTCAAAATATTTGAATAAGCAAAGTTTTAAATTTCTCTTTTTACTAAGTACACAATTTACATAGATGTACATAAGTATTTAAATGCTACAAAAATATATTTTTAAGCATTAACAAATGAAGAGAATTTTAATAATTCGTATAATCAATTAAGAGATTAAATTTACTGATGTACACACTCTGATCTAACCAGGTATAACGAAAATAACCTGACTGGTTATTTGCAATTAATAACATATAAAGAACAATTTGGTTAAAAAGTGAAAATATGTTATTGTGGTGGTTACAAAGTGGTAATAAACAAGGCAGCTTAAAATATTTCCATTACATTTAGTAATAAGTTTTCTATTTGTTTGGTCAATTAATTATGCTCTAATTATAGTAGAGTGGCATGAATTAATTTATATTGTGACTTTAATCCACTCTGAGTAAAAACAGCAATTTCATTTGGTAAAGAACAATAAGCAAAATAAATTCTGATGTGGAAAAAGTCACTCTATTTTCCAAGTTTTGTAACATTTGAAGTGAATACCAAATAAACTGGTCATCATTACACCAATTCTACTTCCATTTATACTTGGGACATTTAGTAAAATTTAAGGGGTCAAATTCAAATACAATTATTCCTCTCCGTATGCAATTTTTAAAAAGTAGTTTAACTGGATCTTATATTTGGTTTTAAAAATAGATTACTTGGTATATATTGAACTAGCAACATTTTTCTACATGGTTTTCCTAGTGAATCACCCACTTTACAGTAAAACCCAAACACAGAATGCAGAAACACACTATGAATCTTTGATGAATAGGCTTATCTGCCACTGGTCTTTGTTTTGTAGCACAGGAATATATGCAGGTTATCTTTTTCCCTTGAGCTAAACTTCAGACATCAGTCTACTTTGTTTTATATTTGCTCCTTGTGCAATAAGCCTTCCTTGGCCACCTTCTTGAATTACCTATCCTCTCAGAGAGCTCTTTAGCTCATTACATGTGAACCTGGCTTATTTCCAAATTAACTTGGCTAGTCTCTAAATCTTTCCCATCTTCTCTCAAAAGCCCTGATTCACTCTCAGTATTCACAAAAACAAACTTAGTTATCAGGCTTCACACACCCTACTCCTTTCATATACATACTATATGTCATTAATTTTTTAAGTGTCTTTATTATCTCCTCAAGCTTTGCCTTTCTCCCCAACTTTGCCTTGAAATATTGTCTTCTTTCATTTGTGTTCTTAAAAACACAGTTAAATTTAAATATTAGTAAACATAGACCATTGAAGAGTTGCTAATTTGTTTTACTGTTAAGGCTTTTTCTGATCTTTGGTATCAAGATTCCACATGACTATTTAAATACAGTTAAGATTTAATAAAGATTATGGTATATTAATTCTTAGTAAAACTACTATAAAAAACAGAAAGCAGTGAAACAGAAAAAAGAATTTGGTAAATGAATTTATATAAAACTATTTGTCTCCAGGTATTTATCATTATTATAATTACTATTGTTGTTGTTAGGTGCCATCGAGTCGGTATCCAACTCATAGTGACCCTCAGAGAGTTTTCCACAGCTGACTGTTTTGGGATTGCCTTGGGAGTGGATTGCTAGGCCCTTCTCCCATTTTTGCAGTGCTGGGAATTGAACTCGAGACCTCAGAGACTGCAGCACAACGCTCTACCAACTGAGCTAAATCCCAGCCCTAATAATTACTATTGCATGCACTATTTATGCACTATGTAGCTTTAACAATTTATTTAGTTAGTTAGTTTGGGTTTTTATATTTTTTGTTTTTTGTTTTTTTTAAGACAGGGTCTCATCATGTATCCTGGTCTGGCCTGGAAGTTGCTATGTAAACCAGGCTGGCCTGGAACTTGCAGCAATCCTCCTGCCTCAGCCTCCCAAGAGCTGGGAATACAGGTGTGGGCCATCATGCTCAACAGAGCTTTACCAATTTTCTAAAGGCGTCTTTGTTGCTGTTGTTGTTGTTGTTGTTGTTGTTAGGTGCCCTTGAGTCGGGTCTGACTCTTAGCGACCTTCATAGGGTTTCCAGTGGTTGATTGTTTCAGGATTGTTTCAGGAGTGGACTGAAGCCTTCCTATACAGTGATAATTTAATCTCCTCTGCTAGAACCATTTATCCAAATACAAATTATGTGAAATCTTTTAGCACATTGTCATATAATAGGTGTCCAATAAGTGTTAAAAGCAAAAAAAGGTAAAGTAGAAACTAATGGAGTCATATTGTGTGTGTGTAGGGCTTAAGGACTAAAATAATTTACCCAATGCCTAAAGTAGTAGCCAGTTTAAAGTTTTAAAAAGTCTTATTCTTTGATATTAGAAATAACATATACTATTACATAACAGGGTTGGAAAATATCAGATTAAAAATTGAATCTTCAGTCTTTCTTTAGAGGACGTTTATTAGACAGCGGTTGAAAATTGGTTTAGGGGAGTAATATGATAATACCCAACCAACTTTCTTTTTTTTAATGGAGATCTCACAATTCTGGTGACCAAGGAGCATTTATCCCAACACATTTCTTCCGTTTGGAAACAGAAAGCAACTTTAAATTTTTCTGCTAAAAATACACAATAGTGGCTATGCAGTTCAAGACATCTCAGCAAGCAGGCCTGGTGGCACACACCGATAATCTCAGTTGGAGAATGGCCTGGGCTGCATACCAAGACCCCATCTCAAAAACAAACAAACAAAAGCCAAGAAAACTTTCATTGCTCAGTAGATGTTTAGTTTTTTTCCGCATCTCAAACTTACCTCCTTCCTAGGTCTCCAGAAACAATGAATAAGGAGACATTACTTACTGAAAAAAGTGAAGTACAGAGCTGGAAAGCTAGCACATTTTCAAAGTTGTGATTTTTATTATGCTTCATCTATAACTATGTCTCTGGGTTGGCAGAGACTTCAGAAAAGTCTTTGTCTATCCCTCACAGTATTACTGACAGGGGTAGTGCTGTTTTGTGAAGCTCTAGGTACCATTATTTTGTTGTTGTTGTTAGGTGTGGTCGAGTCGGTATCCGACTCATAGCAACCCTCTGTACAACAGGGGAAACACTATTGTCAGTGCTTCTCTGCTGTGCCTAGGGTTTTCAATGGCAGATTGATTTTTGGGAGGGGGTTGCCAGGTCCTTCTCCCAAACCTACAGCTTCTGGTGTTTCCAGGCGGTCTCCCATCCAGGTACTAACCAGGCCCAACCCTGCTTAGCTTCTGAGATCTGAGGGGATCGGATGCCACAGGGCTATGGCTTCAGGCATAGGTACCATTATTAGATAACTCTAAATGTTAGAAAAGTCCTGTTGTATTCTGTCAAAAATACACTTCATTGCACCTTCTAATGATTGGTTCCAGTCCTGCACTCTGCTTTCTCTAAGCTGTAAATTTGGAAGAAAGGAAGGAGAATTCCTTCTCTATAAACAGATGAGATGTTTGGGTTGAATTTTATGAAATGTTTAGAATTTTTAGGAATGGTGTCACCATACCATCAAGTTCTCAGAAAAATTATTCCTTCTTTCTTTAGATTCTAGACCAGGAAGCATCTCTCTTATCCAGATATGCCAGTGAATTTAAGTTTTCAGTCTTCTTGGGAGATATGCCAACAATTGCCAACAAATCAACATTAGCACACCTTATGGGAGGAGAGAGAAAAAAATCAGAAGCTCACAGTTTTATTTCCTCCTTTGGTGGTATGATAGGAAGGAGGATCAACTGGTTTGAGCTGAAGCCTTACTGGGTGTGAATCTCCTAAATCCCTGGCCCAGATTAACTGAATGATCCTAGTGTTGAACACACAAGTTGTCAAGAGGACTTGTATCACCCTGATTTGCCTAATAATCTGATATCAACCTCCTCCACATTTAATGAAGAGGTTTCATTGTCCTCTTCTTGCAAGTTCTAACATGCTATGTTCCAATCTTGACTTAAAAAGACCTAAATTACATGATAGTGTCTCAAGCTGGGAAAGGCCACAGCTTCAAGAGCCAGAGAGAGAGAGAGAGAGAGAGAGAGAGAGAGAGAGAGAGAGAGAGAAGAAAGGAAAAAAGAAAAGGAAAGAAAGAACAAAATGAGCAATGATTACAGTTCATGTAGCAGGACTCTTACCATCTACACCTGGTTGGCCCTGGTTTGGCACATCTCATCTATTTATTCATCCAAATAATAACTTTTTAAAAAGTGGGAAAAAAAAAGAGTCACCTTGGTACGAAGCCTGAGATAATGTATATCAGCTTTGATCACATGCTCTGAGGTTTGGGAAAATGAATTATAAACAGAGTGTCATCCTCAGCTCTTCCCTGGAAACACTTTTCTTAAATGTTGCTTTTGATCATATTTTTAAGATGTAATTAAGGATTCCTTTTCCCTAGTGATGTTTTCTTTCTTGAGCTAAAAACCTTATGGAAACAATCCAATGGAATTATACAGCAATGGTTCCACTCACAGGAGCTCTTGGTAATGATTAAGGTTGCCTGGACAAAAGAATATGGAATAGGTGTTTGCCTAGTAGGTGTGTCAATGGGGGGATGTGTATCTTTTATCTTTCTACACCCTGGGATTCTTAAGGAATTGTAGGGTATACTTGTAACCAGAAAATTCCTCTGATGGAATTTATATTTTTTTCCAATACTTCTCAATTTGATAGCCATTCAGCAAATATTTGAGTACCTCCATGTGTTAGAGGCTGTACAAACACATCTGAGAGACAAATAAGGAAAAAGAAACACATAAACACATGAATAAAGAAATAAATATGTTACGTTCCAGGCATGTGTAGGCATCTATGAAAGAAAGTAGAAGTTACCCATTGTTATAAAGGAGGAAGGACAAACTTAAAGACCACTCACCTCACTGGAGGTAGTAAATGTTATATCAGTGGTCTTAGAGAGCATGAAAATGGCTTTCTCTAATGGAAGTATGCTATCCTGATAACGATCAGATACTAATAGCAAATACAGTAGTAGTTTTCTTTGAAAGATAATCCATGGCATAAAAATATTCATTATTTATTTATTTATCTAGAGGCAGAGTCTCATTCACTATGGAGCTCACTACATAGTCTAGACTGGCAATCCTCCTGCTTCAGCCTCCCAAACCTAGGATTAAGGTGTGCACTGCCACACTCCACTCAAAAAAAATTTTAGACACTTTGAGACAAAGGATTTTGTTGTCAAACACATCTGAAACTTCACAATGTACATTAACAACTAACATCTCTAAGAAGTCTAGTAGTAAAGAAACCTGATTAGCCAAGTATAACCCTGAATTTCCCATACTTCCCTGATCCTAATTCCTCTCCTTTATTGTTGGGAGGAGACCTATTACCATCCTGATGGATACTATTAAAATTCTTAACCTAAAGAGGGTAATTTCCTGTGAGAAACAGGTGCTGTGGGGCAATGAATACATCTCAGGTTTTCCATGTTTCATGAGTAGCTATCACCATAAAAAAGGCTGGTGGAGATGTTTTTTAGAATGGGTAAAATAGTCCATGGCCTGGACTCTCTTGCTTACTGAAGCTCTCTGCCTCACCCTAAAAAAAAAAAAAAAAAAAAAAAAAACCTTGCATAAGATCCTTGCCTTATGCCTTATTAGTGAATGGACTGAAGCCCTAGGGGAAAATATGGCTCTACATTCCTTGAAACAAACGTGAAAAAAGAAAACTAAAGAACTGCACTATGAATTGTACTAAAGCCATGATCAAAAGCCTCTTTACTTTGAAATTCCTAACCATATTAGAGCATTAAAAACACGAGTGAACCTTAACCAATAATTTACTCATTTCTATATCTACTTGGGCTTTTTAATTTTTATAATATAAATATTGTGCTTTCCCTTCTCGATTATAATAACCTAATCTTTCTCTTTCCTTCAATCTGGTAGGTTCCTTCCACTATAATGTCTCCTTGTACTTGGACTATTGTCAGTTTCTGGATTTATCCAAACTTTTTTTTTCCAATGCTGGGGGTGTTGAACATGGGACCTTGTGCATGCTAGGCAAGTGCTCTACCACTGAGCTGCATGCCTAGCTCCTTTCAAAACAAATTTTTTTAAGCCAAGCATGGTGGCGCATGCCTATAATCCCAGCAATTTGTGAGGCAGAGGCAGGATTGCAAGTTCAAGGCCAGATATAGCTGTGTAAATTAGACCTGTGTCTCAATTTAAAAAATAAAAAAGGGTCTGTGGGTGCAGTTCTTCGGCAGAGCACTTCAGAGCACTTGCAAAGTATGCATGAGGCCCTGGGCTCAGCCCCGAAGTATCGTAAAAATAAAATTATTTTTGAGACAGAGTCTTGCTAAATTGCACAAGCTGTCTCTAGTTTCAAACTTGACATCCTCCTGCCTATGCCTCCGGAGTTTCTTGGACTGCAGGTGTGTACAACACTGTCAGCTCAAATTCCCTTTTCACCATGACTTGAGGAGAAGAGCTAAAGGACATGTAAGACTAAGAAGAGTTCATACCTGATGTTTCATTTGCCTATGAATAATAACGTGCGTAACACTTACATGTATGTTAGGTTTATTTTGGGTTCTGTGAAGGCTGTCCTTTTAAGGTCATAGCATAACCCTTAGAGGTAGATATGACTCTTTGTGAAGAAAGTGTTCATTCTTCACATCAATTGTGCAGAAGAGAAGACTTGGACTTGAGCAAGAACTCCTGACTCTTTCTGGGACATACTCTGGCTGAACTTTCACGTATAGATAGACTCTTTGAGAATGATCCCTGGTGATATGGGAAAGAGGACTTCTCCAAGGGGTTAGGCAAGAAGGTAACATCCCTGTTTGTTGTTGTTAGGTGCCATTGAGTCAGTATCCGACTCATAACGACCCTATGTACAACAGGTGAAACACTATTGTCAGTGCTTCTCTGCTGTTCATAGGGTTTTCAATGGCGGATTGATTTTTGGGAGTGGGTTGCCAGGTCCGCCTCCCAAGCCTACAGCACCTGGTGTTCCCAGGTGGTCTCCCACCCAAGTACTAACCAGGCCCAACCCTGCTTAGCTTCTGAGATCTGACAGGATTAGATGCTACATGGCTACGGCTGCAGGCATTATCCCTGTAGGAGATCCTAAACCAAAGTGGTAAATTTTCAGATAATTTAACTTTATGTAGCTCTATGTGTTCATTGTCATCTGGCTGTGCCTACACCTTTAGTAAAGGCTTCTCATTACATTTTATCCTGGCCTGGGTCTCAGTTGTGTTCTAAGGACCTTAGGTAAGACTTTGGAGTCCATATTTGGAACAAAAGGCTGAAGAAGAGGTAGTAGCACTCAAATTAACTCAGTGATATCTAGACCTAGCAATCTCTCTTCAGGGCATATATCCAAAGGAAAAGAAATCACCACCTGACAAAGGTATCTGCACCTTCATGTTCACTATAGCATTACTGGAGCTGGGGATGTAGCTCAGAGATAGTGCACTTGCCTAACATGCGTGAGGTCTTGGATTCCACTCCCCAACACTGCAAACAAAACAAAAAATATTGTACAATTATTCACAATAGCCAAGATATTGAAACAGCCTAGGTAATCCATCAAGAGGAAAATGAATAAAGAAACTGTGGAATGTGTGTGTGTGTGTGTGTGTGTGTGTGTGTGTGTATAATGGAATATTATGCAATCTTAACAAAAGAGATCTTGTTATGGATAGACCTCCTAGATATTATGCTAAGTTTAACAAGCCAGGCATGGAAACAAAAATATTACAAATATTGCATGATCTCATATGTGGGATCTAAAAAATAGGTTAAATATACAGAGGTAGAGAACAAAACTGCGGTTACCGGGATTGAGGTGGGGGAATGAAATGGAGAGATGTAGGTCTACAAAGGATACAAAGTAGCAAATATATAGAATGAACAAAAGATCTAATGTATGTTATGAGGACTATAGTTAATAATAGTGTCTTATATTCAGGATTTTTGCTATATGTATAGACGATAGTTGCTGATGCAATAGGGAGTAGGTGGATAACTATGTGAGACGATGGGTACCTTAATTTGTTCCACTATAATAACCATTTTAATGTATACATACATATGTATATACCTTATAACATCATGTTGTACACCTTAAATATACATAATAAGATTTATTTAAAAATCATATGTGGCTAGGGTCATTACGAAGCATAAAAACTCGCAATTATATTCTCTGTGACAGGCATTTTGCCTATGCTTTCTCTTCTCATCTTCACAACAATCCACAGAGATAGGTTCTATTAATCTCATTTTGCAGATGAGGAAACTGAGACTCAGAGAAATTAAGGATGTGAATATATCCCATTGCTATTGGGAGGTGGGATTTCAACTAGGTTTCATCTGGCTCCAGTGGTTGAACATACTCTAGTCAAGTTAGTTAACTCTTCAGAACTTAAGTTTGTCTTTAGAAAAGAGCTACCTTCTAGGGTTTCCAGATACTAGGGTTAGGGAAGGTTCAATGAATAATGTGTATAAAGACGCTGGGGGTCTGAGTCTGGCTCAGTGGGAGAGCATATGCTTAGCATGCTCAAATATATAGAATAAAAAGTTGAAAGATCTAATGTATATAATGAGGGCTATAGTTAATAATAGCATCTTCTATTCAGGGTTTTTGCTGAATGTGTAATTTTGCTTAAATTGAATGTCCACCTTTTAGGGGCTGGGTCACTGACAGATAATAGGCATCTCCCAAATTGTGCTTGTCCTTATGATTTCTTTTTGCTCTTATGGCTATTCCTTCTTAATGTCCTTCAAAGGTTCCTCTTTCTCTAATGGCCTGTTAAATTGGTGATGTAGAGCACTTAAATTTGTTCTTTTACATTCTCCTTGAGTGACTTCATCTAAACCCAGGGTTTTGGCTACTGAACCTTCAACCCAGATCACTGCTGACATGAAACCAAGTTGTCATTCATCTGTCCTCAGCACTTGGATGTCTCAAAGACACACTAAACTTTGTATGTCCCAAACTGAGCACACCATCCTTCTGTTCCAATCCTAGCTTCTCTCTAAGTGGCATCATTGTATCTCCAGATACTTAATCCATAGGCCTGGGAATCTTTCTCGACACCTCATTCTCCCTCAATCCTCACTCTCAATTAATCATCAGGTCCTCTTAAGTCTCCTTTTATATTATCTTTTCTATCGGTCTCTCTCTTGTCTCTCCCTTGCTCCCTGTCCTCTCTCAATTTCATTTTCACAGCCACTATCTCTGCCTAAATTCAGACTGTCATCACTTCTTATCAGGCGTTACAGCAATAGTCTTCTAACTGGTTCTTCTACAGTTGACCCAACCCTTCTACTTGCCCTCAATATTACTGTCAAAATGATCTTTCTTTCTTTCTTGTTTTTTTCCAAAATGATCTTTCTAAAAAAGCAAATCGTATCACGCATTTCCCACTTAAAATCTTTCAAGAGCTTCCCAGGGCTTTCAGGATAAAACTCAAATTCAGCATACAAAGCCTTTCAGAGTACAGTCTCTTCCAGCTTCTTTAGCCATATTTCCTACTTTATTTGTTCATTTGTTTCTGCTTTAAAGGATTACTTGGGCTTCTCTAGAGGACACTGTTTCTATCTAGCCTTGGACCATTCCACTTGTTCTGGGATGCCATTCTCATCTTGTGTTTTTCCTTAATGCTCCCACAACACCCATGTATTTATCTGTGACAGCATTTTTATATTATCTTTCTCACTAATTTGTAAACTGGACACCAAAGCTTATTCCATATAGCGTCCCCAGCACCTAATACCTAGTGCCTGCCTTATAACAGATGTAGACTGCTGGATAATAAAGGAGTAAATTCAGGAACACAGTTTTTTTTTTACTTTTGACTATTGTGTATGAACCTAAAAAGATAAAGGAAAGCCAGGGCTTTGAGTTAAGCTGGACATTTCTTAAACCTTATTTCTCTCTTCCCCAGTCCTTTTTTCTCCACTTTGGTCACATTCCACCACTCACCCCAAGAGCATTAACACAACTGCTTTTAGAAACACTCCATGAAACAATTAGAAACCAGAGTATTCCATTTAGCACTTTAGGGAGATAAGATTGTGTGAGTGGGACCTACCAAGGGAATACAAATCCTCCCTTCTACATACTTGAGCTTCAGTGTTTCTACATAAATTTGAACATGAAGCTGTGGTTTAAACTGCTCTAGTTTCCCTTCCACTGGGGAAACGGGATACATTTCTGTTACATTAACTGATCGCTTCACTTTATTTCTTTTTCCATTTTTCAGACTTCTCTGAATGTTTTAGCCTATTGGAGCTATTTCCTACCTCCCTTTCTCTGAATATAATAGAGATTTAAAGGGGCTAAAAAGGGGGAAAGCAAAACTAACAAATTCAAAAGTTAACCAAATCTGTAGAAAAGCTTCCTTTGGGGGAAAAGCCTCTGAGTTGGAAAAGACCTTAGGAATCATATAGCTTACCCAACCATTTTATGTAGTAGATGATGAAATAAAGGGAAAGAAGTTAGTGACTTGCTTAAAATCGCCTAATCAACTGAGAGCAACAGCTGTATTTTGGCTCTAAATCCTCCCAAGTTCCAGCCCTTACAATCTTTTTCTTTGAACTAGGTTTCTACTCATGCTCACGGCTGATACATCACCTATGCAAGCTCATACAATAATGTATAGTATATATAATTTTTTAAAACTGTATAAAGTTGACACACTAAGAAGAGTAGGAAAAGGGCATATGGTCGTTCTTTGTATTTTGACCTTGGGAGTTTGCCAAGGGACCCCATGCTCCAGCTGGACAGAGCCATTGTTCCCCTGGGTCTCTTTCCAAAGAATGAATTGATGTCTAGAGGTAAAGCCAGGCGCCCGCCTGCGGAGGCAGCTGGTGGCCTGAACAACCTGGAGGTACGCCTTTCTCCTGCGCCTGGAGCGAGACAGCTTCCAGGAGCTGGGTAGCAGTCTGCGGAGGGCTGCACTGTCGCTCACGCTCCGGTACCAGCGTGCAGTTTATGGAGTCACAGCTTTGGGACCACAGAGGCGGAGCTGGAAGGGGGCTTTCGACCTGTGGCTAGCAAGCTTGGTCTTCTGCCTGCATCCCAAGCCCTGACTTGGGCTTGCGGACAGACAGGCCGAGACTGCTGCCTGCCCGCGCTGCTCGCGGGAGGGCATTTTTACCAGCCCTGATCCCTGTGCCCAGATGCTCACAGCCTGGCGCGCGCTCCCTCGCCCAGCCTTCTCACTTCTAGGCAAAGGGATCGTCTTGTCTTACAACCAATGTAATGAGAGACTTCAATTTGATCCACGGTGGAAAGCTTGGTATGGAAATCATTTCGAGGGTTCATTTGGTATTTATGCAGCGCTTGTTGTATACCAGAAACCATGGTTTGCACTGGGGAGGAGGAGTGAAATTAGTTTTATATCGGGGAGAGCTTATTTCCATATAAACTAAGATATAACTAGGTCAGAAGGTGGTGAGCGCTCAAATTGATTTAAATAGACGCTGCCAGAATGCAAACAGAGTAGGGAGAGAGAATAGGGGGTTAAGGGGGGACGGAGAGGGGAGAGGTGGGAAAGAAGGGGAGGAGGTTGGAAGAGAAATGGAAGAGAAGTGGGGGAATGGGAAGGGAAGAGACACTGAAGGCAGAGAACTGGGAGGAAGTGGGGCTGTGGAAGGACCTAACGGAGAGGTGAAACTGGGGTACTGAACTTGTGGGCAGTGAAAGAGAACTGGAGGGAGGTGGCTTCTTCTGGTCGCCAGCTTCCATTAGAAAACTCTTATAAGCCCCTAAAAAGTCTGTCGTAAAGACTCAGCCTCGCCCTGCGTAGGACGACCCAGGACCCCCACTATCTCCGCCGCCTGGGGACCCCGAGGGGCCCGCTTGTCTCATCCGCCAGTCCTTGCCTCATCTGGAGGCCGCAAAGACTCCCTCCCGCACCACCTGACGCAGTCGGCCTCCCTCGACGGCCTCCCACCCGCGCGAGGTCTAGAGCAGAGCCCGCGCGTTCCCCGGAGCGCCCGCCCCCTCGACGCCTGCGCCGCTGAGGGGTCCGAGGCCCAGGGTCCTGGCCCGTGGCTCCGCGGAGGAAAGGGAGCTGCTGCGCGGGCCGAAGGCGCAGGCCGGGACTTTGGAGGGACGCCCCACGCCTGCGGACCCGCGAGCTGCCTTCTCCTCACTCGGTCCACATTTGTATTTCTTGATTTACTGGCTGATGAGCGCACTGGGGGACGGAAAAGCTAGCGCGGGTAGCAGCTCCTCAGGGGAGACGGCGGAGAGCGGAGACGAGCCGGGGCAGGCGTCTGGACGGCTCGCGGGCACCCGCGCGGCTCAGCTCCGTGGCCTGTGCGGGCAGCGCGCGCAGGAGGGACGGCGCGGCGCGGCGAGGGGAGGTGCGGCGCGCGCGGCCCGCGGGGCGGCGTCCAGGGCGGAGGGAGCGGGGTCCGCAGGGCGGCGCCGCCGAGTGCCCTCCGCCTGGAGGGTGGCACGGGCGCCGCGCCTGGTGGTGGCGGGCGCAGCCGGGGCCCCGTGGAGGCCGCTGCACCCTGCACGCGCGCCCCAGACGGCGCGGAGGCCGGACTCGGCACAACAGAGGCGCAGCCGGGAGGCTGTGGCCCCCGGCCGCCCTCTGAGTAAAGCTGGGCTGCGCGGCCCGTCGTTGGGCGCCGGCTCGCTGCCCTGCGTGGTGGTGCCGCGGCGGCTGCGTTTCCAGCCCTCCACGCGGAGTCCCGGCCCGAGCCGGGCGGCGTCTCGCCGGGCGGCGGAGTCCCCGGCGTCCCCCTTCGGTGCGCAGCCCTTCAGCGGCGCCTTCGGGTCGGCAGGAGGCGCTGCGCGGACGACTGAAAAAAGAAAAAGATTTGGGCGGGGGGGGAGGCGTTTCTGTACCCTGCCCTAACGCCATTTACGGCTCCTAGTTAAGCAACCCCGTTCAGACCTTGGGGGTTGGTGTCTTCACCTTCGCTCTCCTTGTCTTCAGATGTGCGCGCGCGTGTGTGCATGTTGAAGTGTGAGTACAGGATTGAAAAGTAAAAACTGAAAATCTCAGATTTGTAGACCCACAGTTAAAAAAAAAAATCTTATAAGGCAGAAATTTTAATTCTTGACTGTCCATAAAGGACTCACCTGCAATTGACATTCGTTAAAGAACCTTAGGCTATTAATACTGTTGTATAGACGTATTCATTCAAAAGGGTTTGGTCGCAGTTTCTTTTATTGAAATAAAGGTTGGTACACGACTGTTTTTATGCTTATTATGGTCTGAGAGATCACGTATCAGTAACAGAAACAAGGTGAAGTAATTCCAATATATAATTGAAATTCCAAAATACTTTGTTTATAAAGGCCTTCGTGAAAGTACAAAATTATATGATTTGTGTATCCCTCCGTGGAGTATGAATTATTAATGAATTACAATTATGCAGAAATGAAAGGTATTATTTAATTTATTGTCACTTAAGTGTAGAGGATAAAATCATACCAAGGAGTAATCCTCTGAAAACTCTAAACAGAAATCACAAGAAATCCACGAACCCACTAAACACCCAGTCAGTTTAGACTCTTGAATTCTGTATAAATTGGTGGGGCTATGAAGGGATTAAGTGGAGCTGTCTCAATCTTAGGTGGTCTCAGCTTCAGCGAGATAGGCCTTCTAGAATTTGGCATTCCTTGACTTTGGTTTTCAAAAGTGATTTATGTCATTTTGGAAAGTTACTTAGCAATGATTATAAATGACTAGAATGCATGGACTATAAAGACATTTTCTGCTAATGTTTAGTCTCATGTGTATATATGTATATGAAAGAACTAATTTCCAAAAAATCTTCTATTTCAAAGATTTCCATTTGTTCTGTGGTAGTGTGATTTGGAAGTGGTGCTGTTCTAGCTAAGGAATAAATATTTCAGGACCTCCAGACAGTAACAAAATCTGCATAAATTTTTGGAGAAATGAATAGTTAGTTTAAGCAGATGCTAATTATTACCTGGCTAGGCAGTCCTCAGTTTTGCTAAAACACAAGGCTTCAATCTGATGTTCAAGTTTCTGATAGTGGGATTCTATCTCTTCTTTGGACAGGTTAACCCAACAACAGATATGAAGTGCAACTTGATTAAATAGTTCTTTTGGGGGGGGTAAAAGTTAGGTTAGATAGGTAATTTAGATGGCCTGTTTAAGTAAAATCACATAGGAAGCTAAATATATTTAGCACATTACCTTACATTTGTGTAGCACGTGTGTACATTAGTACACTTTCTGAAATAAATATCTTTGTGTTTGTTTTTTAGCTAGGAAGATGGGCTCACAGTAGTGGCATCAAGTTTATTATAGCTAATGTGTAATAGAGCTAGGACTCAAACCCCAGATAGGGGTGGAAATTTCTTATTTTATATATTTACTTTTTAAATAGTGCACTTTAAACCTTAAACTTCCTAATCAAAATTTCTTTCAAATTACTCAATACAGTTTAGGTATCTATTTTATTTTAGTAAAAACAATATGAAGGTGTGAGTGATTGAAATGTAGCAAAAATTTGAGTTAAAAAAGTTGAGCCAACCAACACTTAAATTTCCTTTATATCAAGTACAAGTAATTCTGCAATACCCCTGTTGCTATTTTTATGTTTTGTCAGCTTTATATAAATTGTTGTTGTTGTTAGGTGTCATCCAGTTGAGTCCAATTCATTCTAACCCTATGTATAACAGAGGGAACACTACCCAACACTACTATGCCTAGCACTATTGTTAGTGCTTTTCTGCTATTCATAGGGTTTTCAATGGCTGATTGTTTTTTGAGTGTGTACGTGGAGGGGGAGTGGACTGCTAGGTCCTTCTCCCAAGCTTACTGTACCTGTTGTTCCCAGGTGGTCTTCCATTCAAGTATTAACCAGTCCCAACCCTGCTTAGCTTCTAAGATCTGACTGGATCAGATGCCAGGGTGGTAAGGCTACAGGCTTATATAAATCAGGGTACTCTTTTTTGTTTGTTTGGTATTTGGGTATGTGTCCCACTGGACTCCATGAGTTCAGAGAATATGTTTATAATCTTGCTAATAGATTTAGTATCAGTATGTTAGATGTACTTGGAATTTAGTGGGTATAATAAATGTGTGAAAATAAGTAGAGATCATATCTTCCTCCACTTCATCTCTCTGGAAATTCTACTCATCCCTCAAAGCCTGATTCAAATGCTGCATCCTTTGTAAAGTTTTTCTAATCTCTCCTTTACACTTAATAACTTACACACTTAATATTGGTCATGATCATTTTCCTTTGGGGTAGTCTACAATTTTTTGCTTCATTATATAAAACTAGAATTTAACATTATATTTACTTCAACCTTTAGCATATATATATATATATATATATATATATATATATATATGGAGAGAGAGAGAGAGAGAGAGAGAGAGAGAGAGAGAGAGAGAGAGAGATTTTTCAGTATAAACTTTGTCTGATAGAATTAATTTACCAAATTACATACTACTTCTTCTCCAGACTATAAGAGCAGACATGTATAACAAGACCATTACATATATTTTTCAGAGTTCAAGAGCTGATTAACAGTTGGTGTGGAAAAAAATCAGTGAGAATACAACCCATTATTGCATATAATTTTTATTACATATTAATTAAAATTCCTACTTTTTTCTTCTTTCCTTCTCTTCTTTATCCGGTTCTGTAAAATATGTAAGTTGGTGAATATATAGGCAACGTGATTTAGCAGTTGTATAATAGATAAAGCAAAAGACTTATTATTCTGTACGCACCAACATTTATTAATAAAATAGTTGGTGTCAATACCTTATTTTTTAAGCTGTAGAAAGAAATCAGGAGTTTAACTGCAGGATTTCCTTTTAAAAATCAAATCATAAGCAACTCTTCTTTTTACCCCTAGAAAACAACATGGAGAAAAATGAAAATTTTAGTTTCATTTATTCTGCTTCCAAAGTTTACCAAATTTAGTAATGATTTGATCTTGGAAAATTGTTGCTTGTCATACCATTCATCTTACATATAACCTACTATCAGAAGTATGCTGGAGATAAATATATTTATTGACAGATTTATTCCATATCCCTGCAGAATGAGCATGTGGGCTCTCTGGAATAATATTCAGTAGTAGGTTTGAAGCTGGGTATGGTGGTACATGCCTGTAATCTCAGCACTCTGGAGGCTGAGGCAGGAAGATCGTGTGTTTGAGGCCAGATGGGGCTACATAGTGAGACCCTGCCTCAAAACAAACAAACAATGAAAGACAACCAAAAGTAAGTTTGTTGGGACATTTGATTTGTACATTTTTACTTATTTATTTAGCAGTACTAGGAGGGTGAATTCAGGGCCTCTCAGCTCCTAGACAAATGCTCTACTTCTGAGCCACACCCACAGTTCCTTTTTTATTTTTTATTTTGAGAGGTCTGGATAAATTGCACAGGCTGCTTGTGGCCTTGAACTTGCCATCCTCCTGCCTCAGCCTCCCAAGTGGCTGGGATTATATGCATGTGCCACTGTGCCTGGCTTGATTTTAACATTTAATTAACTTAATTCTGTCATGTAGTAGTCAGTGACTAGTAACAACTTTTTCCCCGACTGTGATGCGGATGGAACCCAGGGCCTTGTGCTTGCTAGGCAAGCACTCCATTATTGAGCTACACCCCTAGCCCAGTATCTTTGTTTTCAAATTTTACAAGAGACTTTGTGTCCTTGAACCAAATGAATGGTTTTGGAACTAGAGAATGAAGAAACAAAGTTGTGATATGATTTTGAGTTGGGAGATATGGGGGGGAAATGGTGTTTCTAGTCTAAGATTTAAAATATGAAAGTACAAATTGCATATTTTTATGTGTCTTTAGAAAGCAACAATATGGTTAAGTTTATAGCTAAAATAGTTCTGCTTTCTTAAAAAAAAACTCTATGCAGCTCAAAATTTAAAGTAAATTTGAGAGATTATCCTAGAATGTCTTTTTAACTAAATGAAAACAATTTAAGAAGTTTATTCCCTTAAACTCTGAAATGCAATATATTTTGGTCAGGTGATTAGTAACAACACATAAAGATGACTTACTCCTTAGTGAAATACCAATCTAAAGCAGACAGCTTACTTGTTTTCCTCTTCATTCCCCCTGGACCAGCTGTTCATGTTTAACCTTCATTTACTACTTCAAGAGTCATATTTATACTTCTCCAGCAACACTTTATCCATATGTTCCTTGGCCTTATACATTATATAAGGCTCTTTTAGGGCAACTACCTAATCTTCTCATTAAGAAAATGTCACACTCACCCCAAATAACCCTACAGAAGATGTCAGATGATATCACCACCAAAACAGCCCCATAGAAAATGTCATCTGATATCACTTATGGACTTCCTTTCATTTTCACCCGTAATACCCTTTGCCAGTTTCTTCTTCCCACTTAGCCAGGTTGTTTCCTTTTCTTTGTTGAATCAATTGATAGAAAAAAAAACGTTCTAAAATATTTCATAATTCACTTGATAATGAATTTAGTTTTCTAAAGGGAATCATAATGTAAAGATTTTTTTCCTGTGTTATAATAAGTAGTCATCTAAAACAAATAATCACAATTTGGTTCATACATTCATTTTGGAATGTTATGTTGTAAGTCTATGTGAAAAATGTTACAGTGCTGGGTATGGTGATGTGTGCCTGTAATCCCAGCTATTCTGGAGGCTGAGGCAGGAGGGTCTTGAGTTTGAGGTCAGCCTGGGCAACATAGCGAGACCCTGTAGCAAACAAACAAACAAACAAAACAAAACAAAACAAAACCAAGAAAGAACAGAATGGTTTCCTTTTTGCTCCAGAAATTTAAGCAATTGACAAAGCTTAGTGTTTTTATGGACAAATTAGTGTGGTTATTTTGAGGTCCTTGACTACTGAAGGAAGTTGTGTATATTTGTTGGTTAATTCGGTGAATTTTCAAATTGCTTTGTCTAGATTTGGTTACTGGTAGTTGCTGATTAATTTAATGAAGTTGAAGTTAATATTTTTGTCCTTAAAACCTATTATAATGGACTGATGATGTAGTTGATCTTTAGTCATTCATTATCAAAACAGATTTAAGGATATCATCTGTAAAATAGGCACAATCAGAGAAATATTTATAATTTTAATTTAAGATATGCCAGGTAAGTTCCATTATAAAAATAAATGTTATACACTATAACCAATTCCTAGATCACTTAAATCTTTGAGGTTGCTTGTTGTTGTTCTTGTTGTTAGGTGCCGTTGAGTCAGTATCTGACTCAAAGTGACCCTACACACAACAGGGGAAACACCACTGTCAGTGCTTCTCTGCTGTTCATAGGATTTTCAATGGCAGATTGATTTTTGGGAGTAGGTTGCGCATCTGTCTCCCAATTGAGGTTGCTTAGTGACTTATAAATAATATGTGATCTGAATGAATGTTTCATCCCTCTCTGATTTGTTCTTGGCTCAAGAAGTTACTTTTACCACAATCCACCAGTCATTTCAAAAAAAATCAAAAATAATTTCTTTTTGCACAGAATGACATTGTCCCTTCTAGAGTAGTTCTGCATAGTTGTATACAGCTGATTTTCCACAATCTTATATTCCTATATTTTTTATGTCTGAAGAGTCATCCCCAAATGTGCACTTCCGGAATCAGTATGAATGAGAAAAATTGCCTGAAAAACATACATCTAACACATGTTATGGAAAATTTCAATATGACCCGTTATGACTAATAGAATTTTCCTACCAAATTACACACTACTTCCTGTCCAAACTATAAATCAGTATGCCAACTTTTGACATTTGTGACATATTGACCGTTCCTGAAAGTTAAACTAAATTACACTTTTTGCATTTCAACTTAGTACTCCCAATTCTGACATCCTTATTGCTTGAATCACTAATTTTGGCACTTAATCACAGACTTGCATTTTAACATTTGTTTATACTTTGTTCCTCTTGAGACTGTAATGGCCTTGAGGCCAGGTTTTATGTATTATCAGATTTTTTTTATTGCATCACAATTCCTTAGTATACTTTTGGCACAGGGTATACACTCAATGAAGAAGTCTTTAAATATAAACATCAACTATTTTTGTTGAGTGTTGTGCAAGGCACTTTTCTAGAGATATTAACTGAAATAAATGGTCTCTGCTCCAGTAATATATGCACCCTTGTCAGAAGACAGAAAATCATACTAAGATCTGCATCATTTATTAGAAACATAATTCTTCACATGTAATTCTGAAATCCAAAAATCCTTGAGAACTTATTTTTTTACGTAATATATTTGACAAGATTAACTCATTTGGCAGAAATATTTGACTGGAACTGTTATGAATCTAGTCTTTATTCCATTTAAAAAGAATATTCATATGTTTCACCTCAGAAATATTGATGCTTTTGATTGTGTTGTTCTGCCTTACATGGTATATGTGCTTATAGTATCTTTGGGAAGTCCAGAATTTTGAATTCAAAAATATATCTGACCTCAACAGTTTGTGGATTGTGGATTGGTTTAACATCCAAAAAGTTAAATGACAAGACATTTAAATAACAACCAATATAGTAATAGTAAAAATATCTAAAATCAGTACTTGAAAAATTGCCAGTACTTGGGTCATGGTGTCCCTGTAAACAGGCAGGTACACAGTCTTAGATCCCCAAGTGCCAGAGGGAGATGGGGTGGGCATATATTCCAGACACATCCACAC
This sequence comes from Pedetes capensis, assembly GCA_007922755.1. Taxonomy (NCBI): domain Eukaryota; kingdom Metazoa; phylum Chordata; class Mammalia; order Rodentia; family Pedetidae; genus Pedetes; species Pedetes capensis. The sequence continues at coordinate 118,252 of VMDO01001614.1, read as the reverse complement.
ATAAGAAGAGCCAGAGTGTCTGTACAAACCAAGTGTTTTAGAGAGCATTAAGTGTCAGCATAGGGGAAAACGAGGTCAGTCATCAAGGGGTTAGAGATGCCTCAAAAAAGGAATCAGAGAAATGCTGGAAAAGAAACTGGAATTAAGGGTAAGGTGAGAATCTTGGACAATTGCCACAAGTAAGGATGATAAATCTGTAACCTATGGTGCATAAAGTGAATGGTTTTGATTTAAATCATGGAGTTAGAATGGACTAGTATGGGCAATAGGTGCTGGGACCTTGGATCTGAAAGTGAATGTTAAAGGTCATTTACCTTTGTGACTCCTCCCTACTTTTAAAGGAGTAACCTGAAGTTCAGTAATCATTTTTTCAACATCAATTAGTGGTTGAGCCGCAACACAAAGCCATGTTTCATGTTTCCTGTCTAGTGTTCTTTCTATTTCCCAAGGAGGGAATACTTCAGTTTGCAGTAGTCAGAAATGACTTTTCAGAAAATATGAGATGTGGATTGAATACCTATAGTAATTTGCAAAACTTAGTTTTCCATAAGTGTTTGTAATTTTGTGTATATTTTCCCATTTTTGAATACATTAGTGCCAAGGACAGTATTAATTTTTGTAATCCCCAGATTACCTAGGCAATGCTTTGCACACAGTGTAGCTATGCAAACTTCCGAACCTCTCTCAGTCCCAATTTCCATTTTTAAAGAGGAGACAGTCAAGTGAGCTTTAAACTTTTCTTATTCTGTGATTTAGATTTGTGTCTCTATTTGCTAGGACAAAATAATCACCATTAACACTCACTGGTTTTAATTATTTAAGGATTAGAAAAGCATAAGTGGATATGGATTTAGATGTTCTAGGGAATACACAGAGGGTGCCAAAAAATGCATACACATCTTGGGATGAAAACTTTCCATTTTGCTGTTTTATGAATCTGTTGTGGCCAGGGTTGGTGGGGCACGACTGTAGTCCTAACAACTTGGGAAGCAAGTCAGAGTGAGTTCAAGGCTACTGGCAGCCTGTGTAATTTAGTGAGACCCTGTCTGAAAGTAAAAGAAGAAAACATGGGCTTAGTGTACAGCTCAGCGATAGAACACTTGCAAAATGTGTGTAAGACCTTGGGTTTAACAACTAAGTAGCAACAAATAAACAAACAAACAAATAAATAAATGTATGCTTGTTCTGATGTGATAGAAATATAGTATAGAATGTCATACTACACATTGCTACCATAATTCAATTCTACTTCAAAAAATAGTATGTAGATAGCATCTCTTAAAATGAGTATACATTTTTGGCACCCCTGATACGTGTCTCTGTAGAGATATCTGAATCTGTGTCAAATAAACATATTTTGGTAAGATGAAAATATAAAATAATACCAACCATACATTCAACAATAATCATTTAACATTCACTGTATGCTCCCCCATGTGTCTGTCAGCTTATGGTGCTGTGGGAGCTTGCATGTTGTGATGCTGAAAGCTATGCCATCAGTATTTCAGATACCAGCAGGGCCAGCCATGGTGCACAGGTTTCAGCTGAGCTCTCAGACCAAGATAAACTAGAGAGAAGGCCCCGGCAGCCCATTTCTGAAATAACTAGCCATTGAAAAGCCTATGAATAACAGAGAAACACTGTCAGTGTTGGGTAGTGTTTCATTCTGTTGTACATAGTTGCTATAAGTCAGACCCTATTTAAAAGACCTAACAACAACAATAACAACAAATTTTGTATGCAAAGCATTGAGTAAGATGTGCTTTCTGCCTTCAGATTGATTAGGATTTAGTAAGGGTTTACTTTTAAAAAATAAGTAAACCCAACAACCTCTGTGGAGTCAACTGTTTAGTTGGAATGAATCAGCCTGTAAAAGTGTGGTACAATGGCTATTCAACCTTGTCTTGGATCTGTTTAAATTAGTCTTTCATAAGGTAAATATTTTGATACTATGTATTCTTGATTGATATGAAAGTGGTTTACCATCATTGAGGAAACTTTTCACCCTTAAAAATCAATTCAGAGTGTACAGTTTCTAACTGAATGTCACCAGGGATAATATGTTGTTGTTGTTAGGTGCCATCGAGTCGGTATCCGACCCATAGCGACCCTCTGTACAACAGGGGAAACACTATTGTCAGTGCTTCTCTGCTGTTCATAGGGTTTTCAATGGCAGATTGATTTTTGGGAGCGGGTTGCCAGGTCCTTCTCCCAAGCCTACAGCTTCTGGTGTTCCCAGGCGGTCTCCCATCCAGGTACTAACCAGGCCCGACCCTGCTTAGCTTCCGAGATCTGACGGGATCGGATGCCACAGGGCTACAGCTGCAGGCCAGGGATAATATAAGTATACTCAAATCTCCCACTTCTGGGTCCTAAGCATGTTAGAGCAGTATCATATTCATCTCGCTTTTTGTTGTATTAACTAATGGTAAAAATATTTGGTTGCAACTGCATAGTACTGTGATTGACTGGTGAACATTTTAATAAAGGAGATCTAAATAAAGATAATATTTTTCAGAAGAAAGACCTTGCTGGTGCTTGACTACCTGTTCTGTAAGATATTTGTTTAGTCTTGTCAGTTAATTTAGATTAGAATGTTTGAAGTTACCAGTTTGTGACAGTCTTTATTGAATGAACCATTGTGTGAAAATTTCTTGTAGGTACTTTAGAAACTAAACAAGGAAACTTTTTCAAACTTTTGACTGTGATCTAAGATATGGAATAAATCTTACATTGTGACCCAGTACACATATACAGGTAACTGAGACAAAACTTTCATGAAACAATATTTACCTTACTATGTGTGATACACATGGGTTTTTAAAGTTCTGTTCTGATTTAGTCTTTTAAAATCATTGATCAGAAACCTACTAAGTAGACTTGCAACTCTCTAAAAGGTCATAAACTACAGTCTGAAAAAGCTTGGGCTAAATTCTTTTTTAGGGTGCTCTTTTGTTGTTTTTAGGGTACTCTTACTATGTGTTATCTTTTATTCTTAAGTATCCAGGTCTGTGTTCACCACATGGGTGGCATTTTAATATTTGTTGAATGTTTTAATTGCCCTTCGTGTAGTTTCAGAAATGTCATTCTATCTGTAGAAACCATAATGTAGCTGTTAACAGAGGTTAGAAGAAAATTATTAGCAATTAGATAGTGAAGTTGAAGCTGGATTTGGTGGTTTGGCTCATGACTGTGATCTCAATGATTTGGGAGACTGAGGCAGGAGGATCTCAAGTTCAAGGCCAGAGGCCCGGGTAACTTAGTGACACTCTGTCTCAAAATAAAAAATAAAAAATGAGTTAGGGGTGTAGTCTAGTGGTAGAGTACTTGCAAAGTATATATGATGCCCTGAGTTCAACTCCTAAGTACTGACAAAAAAAAAAAAAAAAAAAAAGTGAAGGTGAAAAGTATATGAGAAGTAAAAATCACCACACTCTTAAAAAATAACATAACAATGTGTTGGTTCCCCATAAGAAATTATAGACTAAAGTGCTGACATATCTTTTCCAGAATCTACTACTTTAAAGTCAGAATGAACATTAATTATACAGAATACATTTATTCTTCTAATACTTTTATCTTTTTTTTCTAGTACTGGGAGGCTGAACCCAGGGCCTCAGACATACTTTGCAAACACTGTACCACTCAGCTGTATCCCTGGTCCCTTTTTTATTTTTTATCTTTAGACAAGATCTCGCTAAATTACACAGGCTGCCTCTGGCCTTGTAATCCTCCTGCCTCCACCTCCCAAGTATGGGATACAGGTATGAATACTTTTATCTTGAAACTATCTTCTCACAACTATACAGTGACTTTTGTCTAACTGCTTTTATATGTATGTGTATGTGAAGCTTTACTTTGATCAGTTATTACATTTTCTAAAAAATGATACCTGCATATTGTATACTTTATTTTTCATTATCATTCTTCAAGCAATACTCTGATCCAAGGACTATTTGTGTATAAATCGCTTTTTTTTCTTTTTTCCTTCTAACTATACACGTTTTCCTCTCTGTACTGCTTAATTTATAGCTTAAGTATGCTAATTAATAATTTAAACGTTTTCATTCATACTTATTAACATAATAGCCTTTTTGTGGGGATTTTGATGACTATTTTGGCACCTTACAAATTCAATTCAAATAAAATTCTATTATAACAAATACAACTAGAACAGAAATTTCTGGAAAGATTGCCAGATATTTTCCAATTGTTGACATTTTTCTTTGTAGCAATAATTCACATAATAGGGTTTATGCTTAGCAAATGATTTAGCTTATTTAGCAAATGATTTAGCTTATGATTTAGTTCAATAAAATTGTTCAGATTTGATTGGTTCAAAAAAATAAATTATGTATAATATGTTATGAGGGTGGAGCAGGGTTAAATTATCTCATGTAGTTTCCACAACTAACTCTGCACTTAGTGATACACTATTATATAATATTTTATAATTCTAAAAAGCAGTGTTTCCCTTTCTATCAGATATTTAAATATTCAATGGTATCTTCCTTTCAGTTTCTAATTTTTCCTTTCTTATTTTTGTTTTTTTTAAATTCTTTTTATATCACCTAATTATTATACTTCATACAATATAGAAACTCACTGAATGCTTGATTAACTTTTTAAGCTGTTATTTCCTAAAAAAATTATTATCACTAGGGCTGACTTTAATGTTATACAGTTGGTAATGAATTAGACTTTTTTCTTTTCTTTTTTATCCCGTACTGGGGGTTGAACTCAGGACCTTGTGCTTGCATGCTTTGCAAGTGCTATACCACTGAGCTGCAGCCACAGCTTTTTTTTTTTTTTTTTTTTTACTTTTTGAGACGGGGTCTCCTTTAATTATGCAGACTGCCTCTAGTCTGGAATTTGAGATCCTCTTGTCTATGCCTCCCGAGTCACTGGGATTACAGGTGTGTGCCACCGCTCCCGGCTATGAATTAGGATTTGAATTTAGAAACTAAATCTGTAATTCTGTAGTTTTACTTATTTATTTAAATTTCTCCTTCCTTCCTTCCTTTCTTTTTATTTTCTTTCTTTCATCTCTCTCTCTTTTTTGCCTGCCTTCCTTCCTTCCTTCCTTCCTTCCTTCCTTCCTTTCTTTTCTTTCCTTCTTTCTCTTTTCTGTGCTTTTTTTTTTTTTTGGTACTGGGGGTTGGACCCAGGGCCTCATGCTTGCATGCTCTGCAAGTGCTGGAGCACTGAGCTGCACCCCCAGCCCTTTTTTTTTTCTTTTTTTTTTTCCTTACTTTTTGAGACAGGGTCTCGCTAAATTACGCAGACTGCCTCTGGTCTTGAACTTGGATCCTCCTGCCTCCACCTCCCAAGCCGCTGGGATTACAGGCATGCGCCACCACGCCCGGTTCTTTCTGTGCTTTTTTTGAGACAGAATCTTGCCATATAGCTCAGGCTGGCCTAGAACTCACTATGTAGCCCACCCAGGCCAGCGTCAAATTCTGGATCCTCCTGTCTAAGGCTTCTGAATGCAGGAATTAACAGGTTTGACACATGATGCCGGGTACTCCTTCCATTTTCTTATTTTTAATCTACATAGGACTAATATTGCTTTTATTTTTGTCTGTTTCATAGAATCATGTGAAGACGATATGAAATAATTGTAAGAATACTGTCTGAAAATTTTAAAGAATTCTACATATATAAATGATTTAATGAGGTTTTTAATGTATGGTTATCGTGATTAAATGCCATGATGTATATATAAAATGCCCAGCACAGTGCTTGACATAACTAAGTAGGTAATGGTGGCTGATTTTAATATTCTTTAATTTGTATGTATTCTTATAAATTTCAGTTATTTTATATTTCACATTTTTAAATTTAATAGTCTAATGGTACTAATTTTTTGTAAATCTAATTTTCATGCTTGTAATTTTTGTTCTCTTAACTATAAAATTGTTTCCCCAAAAATCTGCTCTACTACCTTATTTCTTATGCCTATTTTCCATTTTGTAAATTTTTGCATATTAAGATTTATAACTGGAAAATTGAAAATAAACAAAAATTTCAAAGTAATTAATTTGATGCTATCTCTATTGACTGTTTTCAGTTTGAATATGTTGAATTCAATTATATATTTGGATTTGCTGAATATCCAGTATGACAGTTTGGATTACTCAGTGCTTAATCATGTAACAACAGGACATTTAGTTGAGTATTAGCACTAGATTTGAATTACACAACTTTGACTAAAGTTTTATCCTGCATAGGTAAAATTTACATTACATTATTTTTATAAGCAACAAATACAGTATATACAAAAGGAAAATTTAATTAAAGATAAAATGTACAAAAATAACTTAAATTTAACAATTTAGATGCCATCCATTAATTATATTTTTCTGATTTATAATATTGCTAGGGCTTTTTTCATATTTTTTCACAAACTATTTGTTTTTGCTTCTCCCACCAAAAAAAAAAAAGTGATTCTAGCATAGTGATTGAAGCCCACCTTAAACATTAATTCATGCTTCTGCAACTCAAAATTATATAAATGGAAGCTATTCAAACAGTTTAATTCTCCCTAAAGCATAATAAAAAGTGTGTTCCTATTGTATGTATGTGGTTTAATTTTTTCCTCTTTTCAGGAACATTTTCCCAAATGTTGAGACAGGGATAGAAGAACATTTGCAATTTTCGTTTCGCTCAGTGAATGAGTCAAGAACTGTTTGCACAATAATCCAACATCAGCTTAAATCTTTTGGCTGTGTTTTCACATAAGGAAGAGAAGGTTTTACTTCCAATTACTGCACATTATTTCTTTTTATTGGTGGTTGGATTTCCTATTCAGCACCACTTTACTTTCATTTTTTTGGTCATTAATCTGTTCGTTTTGGAAGGCTAAATAATTAAAACAGTTTTGAAAAGGGGTGTGTGTGTGTGTGTGAGAGAGAGAGAGAGAGAGAGAGAGAGAGAGAGAGAGAGACTTTGTTGGAGCATCTACAAAAGGAAGAAAAATGCTTGTCTAAACCTTCGAGGTGCAGATGGTGTCATGAATGTTCTGAAGGCAGGAAACTATACGATCCTATTTTAAGAGATGCTATTGATTTTTAAGTCAAATCAACTTTTTCCCTACTCTTTAAAGTACCTGACAGGCAGGAGAATTTTTATGACATCCATTTTCAGGAAAAAAAAATGTCTTCTAATAGATTGAGGATTCAATACCATAGCTCTTAGAGACATAGAAATCTAGGGCTTAATTTAGAGTTAATTTATATTTTCACCCACCTATTTATTGACTTCTTTGTTGTTGTTGTTAGGTGCCATCGGGTCGGTAACCAACTCATGTTGTTAGGTCCCATTGAGTCGTGTCAGACTCATAGCGACCCTTTTACGGTTTTCAATGGTTGATTGTTTCGAGATTGCCTTGGGAGTGGATTGCCATGCCCTTCTCCCATTTTTTGTAGTGCTGGGAATCGAACTCGGGACCTCAGAGACTGCAGAGCGGTGCTCTACCAACTGAGCTAAATCCCTAGCATCCAACTCATAGCGACCCTCATAGGGTTTTCAATGGCTGACTGTTTCAGGATTGCCTTGGGACTGGATTGCCAGGCCCGTCTCCCATTTTTGCGGTGCTGGGAATTGAACTCTGGACCTCAGAGACTGCAGTGCAGCGCTGTACCAGCTGAGCTAAATCCCAGCCCGTATTGACTTCTTTAAAATGTGTTAATTTTTCATCTGCTTTTCTTATTTCCTTCAGTATAATTACATCATATACTTAGCCTGGAGAATTAATGTCTCTTCCTTGGCTCTTTATCATTAATAAAGGTCTTTAATTCTGTGATGGCTTTTTTTAGTAAAGGTTAGTACTTGAGTTTTGGTTTGCTCAGATTCATTATGAGGGTTTTGCTGACTGTACTATCAGTCCTTTATTTTTAGTGTGATAATTTCTTTCCTAAAATTTCCTAAAATTTTTTATTCTATTTTCATATTTCTATCTTCTGATTACTGCTAATAAAAACTACCCAACCCACCAAACCAAACCAAACAAACCCTTCCTAGTCCTGAAAAAATCTTGACTTCATATTTAGGTTATCTTTGATTTAATTCAATTATTACTATTTTCAGAAATTGCTTGGAAAGATAATTATTTAAAATCTGGTAGTTTCTTTCTCTTGAAATTTTGCTTAACAATTCTTATCTTCAAAAAGCTTTTGGTATAGAGGTGATAAAGATCCAAAACTAAATGAATCAAAACTGCTTTGACATCCAAGCTAGGTAATAGATTAAAAAATAAAATTCTCTGTGGGACAATAGTCACGTGATTGGCATTGTCTTAGATTGTCTTGGTAGACAATTCTACCAAAACAATCCTCTTCCATATTTTTGGTGATATATTAACCTTATTGCACACTGCTTTTCTCTACAAATTTTTTATTGTAGCACAAGTAAAAGGAAGTCATACACCATATATTACCCATGAATATGAATAATTGAATTCAATTTTCCCTTCTCTATAGAAGATACAGCACAAATGAATTTTGGCCTTCTGGACATGGGGGAAAGAAATTCTAAGCCCGTGGTTTAAAGATGCTGTGGGTCTTTTGGATTAGGCATGCCAAGAAGGGCACAGTGCTAAGTGAAGAAGGATAGGTTATAATTTTATTGTTATACTTTGCTATATATGTTAGCTTATGTGTCACTGTGGCACAACTGACAGAAAGAAACTTAAGGGGGGAACGATTTATTAGGGCTCATAGTTCAGAGGACATCAGTCCATAATGGCAGGAGGCATGGTGGAGCAGCTGGTGAAAGGGTAAGCAGCAGAGCCCATAGCACTACTGGAACCTGGGATCTGGGTAAAACTTTTTTTATTTTTATTTATTTATTTATTTATTTATTTATTTTGTGGTACTGGGGGTTGAACCCAGGGCCTCGAGCCTGCATGCGTTGCAAGTGCTGGGCCACTGAGCTGTGTCCCAGCCCGCCCCGCCTTTTTTTTTTTACTTTTTGAGACAGGGTCTCGCTAAATTAGCACAGACTAGCGTCTCGAATTTGCGATCCTCCTGCCTCCGCCTTCAGAGCTGCTGGGATTGCGCCACGCTTGGATCTGGGTAAAACTTTTAAAAGCTCACTCCTTACTGACTTGATTCTGCAAAGCTAAATCCCACTTCCCAAAGTTCCATAGTCTCCCAGGACAGCACCCTCAGCTGGGGACCAAATGTTTAAATACATGATTTTGGTGGGACATTTTAGATTTCAACCATAACACTGTCGAAATTCTTCCAGAGTTTTTGCTAAGAACTGAATATAACAATGGACTGTCTTCTATTTTATTCTGCATTTCCTCCTACCTCTCCATCATTTCTTCTCAGTATTTTCACTGGATACATTTCCACTGTAATGTTACTTTATCTTCATACCCTTTTCACTTTTCATGCTCTCAATTTACCCACCCTCATTTCTATTCTTGTCACATAGATGTCTTTTATTTTTATGTCCATAAGCATCACATTTAGGTTCTCTGAGCTCAACATTTCCTCTAATATATATGTTAATTAGGGCTGGGATTTAGCTCAGTTGGTAGAGCGCTGCGCTGCAGTCTCTGAGGTCCTGAGTTCAATTCCCAGCACCCCAAAAATGGGAGAAGGACCTGGCAATCCACTCCCAAGGCAATCCCGAAACAGTCAGCCATTGAAAACCCTGGGAGGGTCGCTATGAGTCGGATACCGACTCGATGGCACCTAACAACAACAACAACATATGTTAATTATATATTGACTTATATATCAAGTTCCCTGCTGGACATATCTAGTTAGATGGCACAAAACAATTCATTTTTAGCATAACCAAAAACAACCTAATTTCCTACCAAACGTACTCTTTCTCTTATATTCGTCATTTCAGTACGTGGCACATAACCAAGGAGACAAAAATGTTGGAATTGCCTTAACTCTTCTCTTTCAATTCTCCTATTTCATGCTTTTTTTCCTAACATTTCTCAAATATTCCCCTTCCATGTCAGTATCAGTAGGGTCTAACAAAGTGATTAATGTAAAACACAAACATAAACTGATCACTCCCCCTTAAATTATTTATTACTAACTCCCTATCATCTGTAGAAAGAAAATTGATCAGTGATCTAGCCCCTGCCTACCTCTCTGACACTTCATTTAGCAAGACAGGAATGCACATAATTCCAGCATTTACTGTGCTGTTTTCATGCTTCTGTGCTTTGACTCACATTCTTCCTTTTCTCACATCTTCCTTGTTTTGATAACTACTGTTCATCTTTCAGTACTCTGCTTGGATATCCTTATTCCCAGAAAATCTTACCATGATATTGTCCATTTGATTTTCCATTGCAGGCTTTGCTTAACTCTATTGTAGCACTTATGTTTGTCTATAGCTAGTATCCACTAGATTGAGCCTTTTGAGGATAAGAGCCAAAATTGTAGTTGGCTTTGTGACAGAAAGTATTGTTTAAAAAAAATCTGTTGAACTGAAATTTTCTCAGCTTTATTTGAAAAAAAAAAATGTACGTGCTGTGAAGGGTGGTGATAAAAGGGAAAACTATGCCAAACACAAAAGTACATTTTAGGTTTCTGATAACTTTATTGATAGAAGGCAGCTGATCCAATATTTTAAACATTTAACTTTTTCCTATTTTAAATCCCTTCATGTTAAAGGACTGAGCCACACATTACACTCTGAGAATTTTGGACCAAGGGAATTTTCTGTTTCCTTTCTGGAACTGTCTAACTTGGACAGTTTTTGACATTACTAATAAATTCTCAGGTCATTTCAGAAATAAGCCCTGTGTAGCAGGTGTATTTCCCAGAGTATGGTGACAACAGAAAGAAAAATACAGCTTACTGTTGCCAGCTCCAGAACAACCTCAGTCTATAGCCATTTTCTAAAAGTCTTTGGCAGGAGATACTGGAATGCTCTGTCTACATTCTTGGAAAGATGGCAATAGGAATGTTGCTTTCATTCTGCCAGTTTTTGACATTTCTATAGTTCATAAAGTCTAACCTCTTAGAGAATTTTTAAAACACAACAGAATTTTAAACATATTTAAGGAAGTATGTTAATGATAATCTTTACTTTCACTCATTCTCAGTCTTCATATATTTCTGGGAAAAGAATTTCCCTAGTATTTATGGGAGGTAAGCATTTAAAAACAGCAATGAGGCTCACATATATTTTGAAGGGTACACAGGCACTTGCCAATTTATTTATACTATAAATAAAAGAAATGGTATATCATTTATGTGAGCTAAAACAGTTTTCCATTGCATTTTTGCTATGTTATCCAATGAACACTATCCTACTGAAGCTATTCCATTAAGAGCCTATTAATCTTATCAACCTTATTGTAAAAGAGTAGCAATCACTTTTTAAGCTATAATTTATTTGTGACTAGCTAATAGTTATATTGATTATTAGCTAATGCTATATTTGATTCATCTGTAATTGTTGTTTGTTGTTAGGAGCCGTCAAGTTGGGTCCGACTCAGAGCAACCCTTTGTACAACAGAATGGTAGACTCCCTGATACTGTGCCATGCCCGGCACTATGTCAGTTTTCTCTGTTATTCACAGGGTTTTCAATGGCAGATTGTTTCAGGAGTAGGTTGCCAGGTCCTTCTCCCATCTATAATAGTGCTATCCAATAAAACTTTGTGATGAAATAAATTTTCTATGTCTGTGTTATGCAGTAGGGTAGTTAATAGTGATGTGTGGCTGTTGAGCATTTGAATCTGACTAAGATCACTGAGAAGTCAAATTTATAAGTTTAATTCATTTTAATTAATTAAAATTTAAATTTAAATAGCCATGTGTGGCTAGTGGTTACTATGTTGAATAGTGCACATCTAGGCTATACAATATTATCAGTAAATTTTTTTTTGTTAAATAAACCACTTGAGTGTCATAAAAGTATTATCCATTATCAGCTGATCTGTACTCCATAATGCTGTTTGTATGTCTGTTAGGGAGATGTAAATTTTTACAAGAAAAATACCTTCATGGCCTCAAAAATGCAATGTCTCTGATGTTTTTGAGAGAACTGGACATCTTCAAAGGATATTATACTTATTCTCAGGGATCTACAATGTAGATAGAGAAAAGATGAAGATAGGGCTAATTCTGTATTAAGAATTTTAGTACAGAGCCAGGCGTGGTGGCACACACCTGTAATCCCAGCAGTTTGGGAGATGGAGGCTGGAGGATCGCAAGTTCGAGATCAGAGGCAGTCTGTGTAATTTAGTGAGACCCTGTCTCAAAAAAAGTAAAAAAATGGGCTGAGCGTGCAACTCAGTGGTCCAGCACTTGCAGAGCATGCAAGTGCGAGGCCCTGGGTTCAACCCCCAGTACCAAAAAAAAAAAAAAAAAAAAAAAAAAAAGAATTTTAGTACAGATTAACTGAAACCTGTTGTAAGATTCTTCTATTATCTTTGCTGATAATCTCTAAGATCTAACATAGCTGGAAAATGGAGAGCCCCTGCTTTTTGTTCAGTGCTAGGGATTGAACCCAGGGCCTTATGCATGTTAGGCAAGTGCTCTACCACTAAGCTATATTCTAAATCTTTAGAGCCAGAAATTTTACATATTAGTCACCATCTAAGAAGCTCACAATTATAAAGATATAATTAAAACAATTTATTAACTTGAAACTTGTGGATTGGAATTAAGGATGGAGGGAATTACCAAAAATAGGAAGTTAAAGGACAAGAGTGAAGGAAAGAATGAAGTAAATATAAATAATTTGACTTAGGAAATCTGCAATTACCTAGATGCATGCATAGATTTTTAACTAGACTGTGTTGTGATTCCCAGTTACTTTAGAATCCTGGGAAGATGGATCTGAGGAAAGTGAGGTGAAGGCAAAGAAAAGTTGTCAGGAAGATATTGCTGCTGAATAAGAGGGGATGAGATTAATGGATAGCCTGGACAGTCCAGAATAAATCAGAAATATCCTCTAGTCTAATGCCACTTACTGCTTCTGTTAGATTGGAACTATCTATTGTTATCTAAGTTTTTGTTTTACTTAGTTCTTTATCATTCTATTTGGTAGAAGATTACTTTCCTCAACTAAAGTATATTAAAAATTTGCTATACGACTTTTTTTTTGATTGATGCCTAAGGAAAATTTGTTATGGAAGAGCCATCATCGTTATCTGTAGTACCCTCCAAAAGGGTTGTTGTTAGGTGTTGTGGTGTCAGATCTGACTCATTGCAGCTTTGTGCATAACAGAATGAAACACTCTCTGACACTGTGCCATACACATGATCTTTTTTATGTTTGAGCTCATTGTTGCAGCCACTGTGTTTCTTCCCATTTTGAGTTGTGCCACATCAGCAAATGGAGGTCCTAGGAGCTCTACTTCATTCTCATCATTAAGGTTGACTCTACTTTGAGGAGGCAAGTCTTCCCCAGTTGTCTTTTGAGCATCTTCCAACCTGGAGGGGCTCATTCTCTAGTACTATATTTGACAATTCTTTTCTGCTTTTGATAGGGTTTTCAATGGCTAATTGCTCTGGGACTGGGCTGTCAGGTTCTTTTCCCTAGTCTTAGTCTAGAAGCTCAGCTGAAACATGTTCACCTTAGGTGGCCCTGCTGGCATCTAAGTTATGGGTGGCATAGCTTTCAGCCTCACAGCAATATGCAGGCCCCATAGCATGACAAGCTAACAGACATGTGGGAGTCCAAAAGCATTACGAGTAGTCAAATAAGGAACCAAATTATTATATATTTTCTTTTCTTATTTCCCCCAATTTTATTTCTTGACAAGCACACATGGAAATAGTATGTCTTGAAAAATTTAACACCAAAATTATACCTCTGAGTTTGACAAATCAACTCTGTTAGGAAGAGGGTATAACAGTACAGACAAGAAAATGACAGGAGGAAAATAACTCAAAATATATGGACACAAATTGTGACATGCAAGTACTTATAATAAAGCCAAATGAGGAAAGAAAGAGCCAAATTGGATCAAAAAGCCACAAAATATGATACAAGTCCAACTACTTCTAAGTAATATTACTATGTGACATTAGATGTTCTTTAATGTCTTTCAATTATTTCAGAGACACCTCAGAATAAGAATAGATACTTTTATATGTCATACCCAGGAAATAGATCTTTGTACATGGGGTATAGATCACTTATAAAGAGAATATGTATAGTTTATTTTACTAAATATTAAAGTTACTTAATTCTCTCTGAACTAAGCAAAATGAAATACACAGCAAACAGTACACCTAGTATGTACAAGTAGTTCACTTATATTCACTAAACAAAACTGTAATACCAAATTAAAGTGAATTTTCCACTATCCCTACAAATGATGATTCACCAATCTGAAACTAAGCCATTATTAAAAATGCATTATTTCAGGGCATATAAAAACTGATACAAGTCATATTCATTTAAATCAAACCCCTGAACTTGATGAATATTCTCTTTCAGATAAAGTTTTTAGTGATAGGCAGGCAGGTTCAACTCAAATTTTAAGTGGAACAGCCCAATAAAATGTCTGAAGACATTCTTGGCAAGGTTACAAGCATGAAGTGCCAAAAATTTTTATGAGAAAAAGACAACCTGTTTTCTCAAGGTTTTGAGTCCAGCTAGGGAAATTCAAGAAAAGAGATTTTTAACTCCTCAGTTTGTGGAAGAGAAACTAAAGACCAGAGTTAAGTATCAGAAAACAGAGCGGTAAAAGAGCACTACTACCTGTTTTTTGTTTGTTTGATAGAAGAGAAAGATAAAGTGTGTGCATGAGTGCGTGCATGTAGTAACATAGGTATAAAGTGCAAGCCTCAGGGTTTAAAGTTAGTCAAAATGAGTACTGAAGATGACTAGCTCTATGTTTCCAATTTCAAGAAGTTTGATGAAAAGAGAAGTTATGTAGCTTGCCTAAGTTCCAATAGATAGTTAATGGATTAGTTGTATTTCAAACCCACATCTGCCTGACTCTAAAAACTCTCTTCACTTTTTATCTCTGTCTGAGCATTCTCCAGTTCTATTCATGCTTCTTGCTCTCTTTCTTCTTTTCCTTTTTTCTTTGGCAGTTTTCTCTTTGTTTTAATGCTTTCATATGCTTTCCCAGCTTTTTCTCACTATCTCCCAAACTCTTTTCCTTTTCTTGTAAGTCACATTTTTGTGTTTCTTCTATAGAAAAAGTAGAAGTGGCAGCAAAATATGATTACACTTCTAGATTAAAATGTTTTCTTATAAAAATAATAAAGTGTTTCCTTATTTATATGTCATATCCTGTCCTCATAATTCCCCTCCAAGATTCTCTGAAGAAATTATCAGAGATATATGCAAAATGTATATATAAGGAATAAAATACAAGCTTGAATGGTAGTATAGAAAAATTAGAACAATTTTAATGCCTAACAGTAGAGTTAAACATAGGTTAAATAATCCATGAACATATGTTAAATAGTGGACTATTACAAAGTTAATGAATACTTAATGACATAGAAAAGTGTCCATCATATATATATATTTAAATTAATTATGAAACTCATTTATTATAAAGTTGTATATATATGAATTAAGTGTGTATATTTAATTGAAAGAAAAAATAAAATGAATGCTCATGTGTTTATTACCTACTTACAAAAAAATTACCAATTTCTTTAAATCCCTTGTGACACTACATGACTCTAAGTGAAAGAAACAGAAAAAGCATCTTAACAAAACAGTTTATAAAGGAAATACAGCCAGGCACAGTGGCTCACATCTGTAATTCCAGCAAGCTGGGAAGGGGAGGCAGAAGGATCATGGGTTCAAAGCCAAAGGCAGCCTGTGTAACTTAGTGAGACCCTCTCTCAAGATGAAGAATTTATTAATGGGCTAGGGGAACAGCCCAGTGGTAGAGTGCTTACAAAGTATTTGCAAGGCTCTGGATTCAAGCACCAAGTACCATAAAAAATCATAGTATGTTTAATATAACTTAAATTTAGTGAGAAAATATAGGTAGGAGAAGACTGGAAATATATACATTGAAATGTTAGCAGTTATTACCTCAGGATGATGGCATTATGGGTGAATTTAATTTTTAGTTCCTAATTTTTATTTCATTCTTTCCAATGAACATTTTTCAAGATTAAAAGAAAAAATTTGTAACAAAATTGTATGCATTTTATTAAACATTACTATTATTTTCCTTAGGAAAAAGAATAGATGGAAAAGTCAAGAAAATTCTTCCCCCACCCCTTCAGGCTGAGAAGACTATAATCAGAGAACAGAAAGTAAAAGGAAAACTTAGGATTTGCCACAAATGGTGATTAATTATCATGCATAGTCAGTATGGCAAATTAATTCCTTTTATGACAAAGCTCTGTACTAGGTGGATAGTGAAAAAACAAAATCAAAAACAAAAAACAAAAAACCTAAGTACATGTAAGTGCCCTGCAATGCAGAGTAGAAAGAGAATCTTCTCTAGTTGCAGTAACCAAAGAGCTTTTCCAGGAGGAAGGCTTTGATTTGTATTTTAAAAGATGTAGAAGATTTAGATCAGCATTGGTAAACTCTTTGGTCTTAGGACCACTTTATAACACTCCTCAATTATTAAGGTCACCAAAGAGCTTTTGTTTATGTAGGTTATATCCATCTCTATTTACCACAATAGAAATGAAAACCGGGAAAAAAATTTAAATACCCATTTATTTAAAATACATCATGGAGATAAAATTATCATGGAGATAGGTATGTACCTCAGTGGTAGAGTGCTTCCCTAGCATGCATAAGGCTCTGGATTCAATCCCCAGCATTGCAAAAAAGAACAGAACAAAACAAACAAATCCTCACACATATTGACAGATGTAATATAATTTTTATGAAAAAATCTACATTTTTCCAAACAAAAATATTTTCTTATGAAAGTGTCATGGGTTTACATTTGTATTTTAATATATGGTTTAATAAAAGACAGCTGGATTTTTGTATCTGCACCTGATATGATATCACCAGTCATGTAGCCTCTGGAAAACTCTACTGTACACTTACAAGCAGGATCTTTCAAAAAATTTTTTTTATTTAAATTTTTTTTCTGGTGGTAATTTTTAATGTACAACTTATTGGGTCTCATTATGACATTTCCATACATGAACTTCATCGTACATTGCTCACGTTCACTTCCCCTTACCCTCTCATGAGTAAGTAGGATCTTAATAGTATGGTGAACATACTATTGATGTCATGGGCCCTTTGAGAACCACTCTGAGAAGTACTGACTAAAATAGACTAAGGAAAAAAATAGAGGGATGACATAATCTCTGAAGTGGAAGAGCATAAGGCATATCAGAGACAAGTGAACAGACTTATCTGCTGGTGGTGAAAGATCCACATGGTGGACAGTGGAAGAGATACAGCTAGAAATGTAGGTTGGAGGATGATATTATGTCAATTAAAAAATACTAACACCCTTACTTATGACCATGTTCACTGACCTTTACTTGGGCTTCTGAAAGCTTCAGGGCAGGAGTAATAGAAGAGATATTCATACTTGGTCCTAGGTAATTCTAAAATTATATGGCTGGCCATATTCTTATTGATTTACTGATTGCTTTATTCATTCAATTTATGTAGTGTTTACTACATTTCAAGAAGCAAGATAAGCACTAGCGATACAAAGACAAAGTCTCTACCTTATCAGAGCTCTCAAGTGAGAGATTCAGATATTTAAAACATAAGTAATATGTTCTTTAGAAGAACACAAAGGAGAGGGCTACTGTGACTGGGGCTATGGTAGACATCATATGGGTTGAACAGGAAATCTTTAAATAAAATCACAAATGCTAACAACCAGTGCTATCTGACCATAGTGAGAAATACAAATGTAAGAATGACAGATACAATACTAGAGTTAATCTAACAGATTTGGAGAGTTGGCTGGACAGTACAATAGGAGAATTTGGATATATGTTCTCTCTTGAAAGTAAACATGTACAAAATGTCTTTGCCCTAAAGCTCAATAGCATCTTTCTACTGGTAGGCCTGGGAAGATACTATCAATTATATTAATGTCTCTATTTTCTTCGCTTGAATCACCTTTTCCTGTATTTGTTTTCCACTGTGACTCAGTAACTACAGTGAAGGTAAGTAATTTACACAATTACAACAGCTTTAAACCAAGTACTGAGAACATCTTTACTAGCCCAGATAATTACGATTAAATAAGTAAATAGAGAACCTATCTGTCAGCACCACCTGCAGGGGATGAGAAAATCTGCAACAGGATTCAACTCTGTCAGAATATAAACATTCCTTTATTGAGCATCTACTAAGAGCCTGGTTTTAGCAGCTGAGGAGAATACAAAGTTCAGTTACAGATCACCCACCTATACTCTAAGAAACACTGGGAGAACTTGGAGATGTTTGTGATGAGTACAGTAACTTGGAAGGATCTCATTCAATCCAAGAAAATCAGGCTTCTTTTATGCAAACTGAATAGTAAAGCAGCCACTGTACTACCTTTTTGTACCCTGCAATCACAGAAATTAAGAACAAAGGTTATTTTACAGCTTTAGTGAATGAAATAATGAAATATACTTTTGAGGCTTTAAGTCTGCCAGATTAACATAATGA
The DNA here is from genome assembly GCA_007922755.1 of Pedetes capensis. Classification (NCBI taxonomy): domain Eukaryota; kingdom Metazoa; phylum Chordata; class Mammalia; order Rodentia; family Pedetidae; genus Pedetes; species Pedetes capensis. The sequence continues at coordinate 99,686 of VMDO01001614.1, read as the reverse complement.
GAAAAGCCTGGGGTGCACACTATTTTATGTGGACCAGTTAAGGATGTTCTTTCCTAATTTTAGGTTATATCAGACAACTTTCTTGTGAATTGACTCTCTGCTGGTCATAAGGGGGATCAGATGGAAGAAGATACTTGGATTAGTACAAATCCATAAACTCCTACTTGAGACAAAGTGTATACTAGTAAGACCATTTTCCTTATTTATGTCCTGGAAGCTAAAGAGATTGCCATAAGTTGCTAGCCATTTTATAGTTTTGAAAATAAGTACAAAATATTTTATTAATTTCTAGCATATTTGTTTTTTTGAGGCAGATTCTCTCTCTGTAGCCTCTGCTGGCCTCGAACTCGAGATCCTTTTCCCTCTACCTCCTGAGAGCTGAGATTACAGGCATGTGCCACCATGCCTGGGTTCTTGATTTCTAGGATGTAAAAATGGAGCAACATGCACTACATATACAAGAATCAAAATAAAATGAGCATTCATTACAATATTCTCAAAACAAAGACATCTGCTGGGTGAATGATCAAGAATATGAATAAGGGGCTGGGGGTATAGGTCAGTGATAGAATGCATGCCTAGCATGCATGAGGGCCTTGGTTTGAGACCCATCACCACAAAAAATTATATTATATATGTAATATATATTATATATATGAAAAGGTTGACTTGTAGGATGACTTTTAATGATTTTCTTTATCTAAATTTGGAGTTTTCATGTATATACATGCAGGAGTATTAGGAGAGGCAGCCAGTGAACTATCATTCTTTTACCTATCCCACAATCCAAGGCAAATACTCACATGAATTTGGCTAGTCATATTCTGCCTTTTTCACTAGGCATTTAGACTGCCTAATGCAGATTAAGGCTTGAGTCAAAACTCTCAAGTATAACATTTTTCAAAATCACACAAGTTATAAAATCAGTGATAAAGACTGGTAAGTAGAATAATACACGGTCAAAGATAAAAGGATCTTAGATATCCTGTAGTCAGTATTCCCAAAGTGTGGTCCTATATCTGGACAAGAATTTCTTGATCATTACAAATGCATACTATTAGGCTTTAGATCAAAACTAATTAATTTGAAGCTCTAAGAATGAAATCCAAGAATCTTCATTTTTAACAAGGTCCTTAAACTGATATGTGAATTAATGTTTGGGAACCACTCATCTAGTTAAATTCCTTCATATGACAGGTGATGAAATAATATGGGAGAAGTTAAGTGATTTGGCCAAAGTGGTATAGTTAGAGGCAGAAACTGGACTCAGATTGAAATGTTGACACCCAGGTTTAAGTTTTTAAACTATAAGTAGTTTGTATTTATTTTTAAATTCCTAATAGACCTAATGAAAAAGTAATTTCAGTGTTTTGTTCCTTGATAATCCCCAAAGACTTAATACCAATAATTTACCATTAATGAGCTGTTGCCTCCAAATTTCAGGAATATCAACTATAGATGTTTGTGGACAAAAGTATTTTTTATCATCTTACTCTTCTCTACAATAAGACATGCAAGATCATTTTACAACAACATACACTCATTTTTCTCAAACCGTAAGACACAATAATAGAAAGCGAATGGAAAACTCTGCTACTAGTGTTAAACAAGAATATCCCACTCTCTGTAACAACATACATATGGTATTTTCCTACCTTGTTCAGTATTTAACCTAACAATTTATTGCTAGACGTCTTGGCAGCAAGCTGTGCAAGCTGAAGTGGAATCTGATTGAGGTGAGTTAATTAATGTGGTGGCAGCTTGGAATGTTGTCCAGCTGCCAGTGAGAATTATGTTTGTTTGCCTTTGGCCCAAGTGTGAAATGGCTGGCCGTTGATTTCAGAAGTGTGAGTGTACATTTTTATATCTCACACGAATGAATACATTTTTTGTATCCTACACATTTGGGGACATGCTAAAATTTATTGGGCAATGTTATTTACCACTTGTGTGGCAGAAAGAGAAAGGTGGAATTTTGCCCCAGAGGTTGACTTTGCATCTGTAGAGAAAGCAAAAACAGGTGGCATATAAATCCATGAGCAGGTAAATAAGCCATATGAAATTAGCTCATCTGGCCTAGTTTTAAAGAATAATTTTAAATAGAAGGTAAGCAAGATTTTTGAACCAGAAAATAACTCTTATAATGATGAAGGATTCTGAAATTAAGAAACATAGTTTTAAACTTCTCGAATGACTTTTAGATTTACTATTGATATACAATTTTTATTTTCTTTTCATCAAACACAACCTGCTAATGAAGGTATCATCTCACTGTGCAATCTTCTTTCTTACCAATAATTGATGACAGTGATTCCTATGTGTTTTTTAATTGGAAATTTTTAATGTACAACTTAATGCATTTCATTCTGACATGCATTTCATTTTGACATTTCCATATATGCGTTTCATTGTACATTGCAAAGATAACTTCCCCCTTACCCTCTTGTGCACCTCCTCCTCCTTCTTCCACACCTTCTCCAAAGGCCTCTCTTCTACATTGCATGTCTTTTTGTGGGATTATTTTTCTATATATCCTTGCATCCCAATTATGATTTAGGTCCAAACTTTTTTCTGTAGTGATCTTTTTACATTGTCAGTAGTATTACATGAATAATCTAGCCCACTTGTATTATTACCATTCTTTGGTATTACTGGAATTATTAGAATTATTTCCCAAACTATTAATGTTAGGGTGTTTACTTTGAGGTTGCCCTCTTTCTCATTCCTCACTCCTTGTCCCTCCTTCCCCTCCTGTCTTCTCCCATCATCTCTTCCTTTTGCTAGATCCCTCCCTCCTTCTTTCCACTCCTTAAATTGTCCCTTCTCCGGTAAGTTGACGTTAGCTTTTTATTATATTCCAATTTCTGTATAGGATTTTTTCCTTCTTTTAATTTTGATTCAGCTCCCACATATGAGTGAGAACATGTGGCATTTCTCTTTTGGGGCTTGTGTTCATTCACTTAAAATAATTTTCTCCAATTCCATCCATTTTGCTGTGAATGACATTATTTCCTTTTTTTTTGACTGCTGAGTAGTATTCCATTGTGTATAGGTACCAATTTTTTTTTCCCCATTCTTCTGTTGATGGGCACTTTGGTTGATTCCATATCCTTGCTATTGTGAAAAATGCTGCATTGAACATGGAGATGCAGGTGTCTCTGTGGTATGATGATTCATCTCCCTTTGGGTATATTCCCAATAGTAGTATAGCTGGGTCATATGGTAGGTCTATTTTTAGTTTTCTAAGGTACCTCTTGCCTGCAGCTGTAGCCCTGTGGCATCCGATCCCGTCAGATCTCAGAAGCTAAGCAGGGTCAGGCCTGGTTAGTACCTGGATGGGAGACCACCTGGGAACATCAGAAGCTGTAGGCTTGGGAGAAGGACCTGGCAACCCCCTCCCAAAAATCAATCTGCCATTGAAAACCCTATGAACAGCAGAGAAGCACTGACAATGGTATTTCCCCTGTTGTACAGAGGGTCGCTATGAGTTGGATACCGACTCGATGGCACCTAACAACAACAATTAAGGTACCTCTTGGGCTGGGATTTAGCTCAGTTGGTAGAATGCTGTGCTGTAGTCTCTGAGGACCCGAGTTCAATTCCCAGCACCGCAAAAAATGGGAGAAGGGCCTGGCAATCCACTCCCAAGGCAATCCTGAAACAGCCATTGAAAACCCTATGAGGGTCGCTATGAGTTGGATACCGACTCGATGGCACCTAACAACAACAACAACAAGGCACCTCCATCTTGATTTCCAAAGTGGTTGGACTAGTTTAGCTCCACCAGCAGTGTAAGAGGGTTCCCTTTTCTCCATAACCTTGCCAGCTTTGTTGTTATTTGTTTTATTGATCTTGGCCCTTCTTACTAGAGTAAGGTGGAATCTCAGAGTTGTTTTGATTTGCATTTTCCTAATGGCTAGGGATATTGAGCATTTTTTCATGTGTTTCATGGCTTTATGGGCCTCTTCATTTGAGAACTGTCTGTTCAGTTCCTTTGCCCATTTGTGTATTGGGTTATTTGTTTTCTTGGGTATTGTTTTCTTGAGTTCTTTATAAATTCTGGAAATTAGTCCTCTGTCTGATGTATAGGATGTGAAGATTTTCTCCCATTCAGTGGGGACTTCCTTGACTCTGTTGATTGTTTCCTTTGCTGTACAGAAGCTTTTTAATATCTAGTAATCCCATTTACCTATTCTTGTTGCAATTTCTTAAGCAATTGGAGTCCTATTAAGGAAATATTTTCCTATGCTTATATGTTGGAGCATATTGCCTATCCTTTCTTCTATTAATTTTAAAGTTTCTGGTTTTATGTTGAGGTCTTTTATCCATTTTGAATTAACTCTCACACATACTGAGAGATGAGGGTCAATTTTCATTTTTCTGCAAGCGGATACTTATGTTTCCCAGCAGCATTTATTGAAAAGGCTATCCTTTTTCCAATTTATTAGCTCCTTTGTTGAAAATCAGGTGGCTCTATGTGTTGTGTTTTGTTTTGTTTTTCCAGTACTGGGGGTTGAGCCCAGGGCCTCATGCTTGTATGCTCTGCAAGTGCTGGACCACTGAGCTGCAACCCCCAGCCCATTTTTTTACTTTTTGAGACAGGGTCTCACTAAATTATGCAGACTGCCTAGGTCTCGAACTTGCGATCCTTCCGCCTCCGCCTCCTGAGCCGCTGGGATTACAGGCGTGCACCACTGCGCCTGGCGACTCTATGTGGTTTTGATGTCAATGGTGCTATGCAATTTTGACTAGTTGTTACTGATATATTCAGGGAGTTCTCCAATTCAAGCAGGCAATAATGGACACTAAGCTGACAACCTTCAAAGTACATCTGAAGAGTGTAGATATTGTTCTACTATTTTTCCCATGTAATATCCTATTTACATAAAGTATTTTGACAAAAGTTCAGGTTAGTAGATTAAGTAAATGGATACTTAAATATATAATGTATAAACACATTTCTTTTATTCTACCACTTTGAAAAAATTTAAAATATACTAAAACTAAGCAAAGACGCTCTTACATAAAATTACCCTAATTTGATTATTGCTGTCACATAATTTTTTTTTTTTTTTTGTGGTACTGGGGGTTGAACCCAGGGCCTCTTGCCTGCATGCTCTGCAAGTGCTGGACCACTGAGCTGCACCCCCAGCCCGTTTTTTTGACTTTTTGAGACAGGGTCTAGCTAAGTTATGCAGACTGCCTCTGGTCTCGAACTTGCGATCTTCCCGCCTCCGCCTCCCGAGCAGCGGGATTACAGGCGGGTGTCACTGTGCCCGGTGACATAAAATTTTTAAAAATTAATGTGTTAAATGCTTTATTGAAAATCTAAGCTTAAAAATCTTTTGCTTTGTTTTAGAATAAGCAGGACCATTTAATGAACACCAATATTAATGAAAGATCCTCAAGTAATTCTAACATTAGGAGATTAAAATAACACTATATTACAGGTTTTCAAAACATGAAAATTCTAACTTTCTATGTAGAAAAATGATACATTATTGAGGATGACACAATTTTAAATAAAATCAATTCTGTGTATAGTTTTGAGTTATTCACATTGTACAGACTCATAAATTCTGCGTGACATTTGAATTATAATGAAACTGTGTTTTTAAAAAATTCCCATTTTGATGAATTTGAAGTTTTGTTAAACATTAATGATTTGAATGCCTCTTAATTTTTCCATGTGCATTCTGTCAGACATAATTGAATTAGTGCAAAACAGAGTCATGGATTTTAGAATTTTTGACTTTAGAGACTTGGGGTCTCTCAGTCTATGAAATTTAAGATGAGGAAGCAAATATGTAGTGACTTGCTGAGATCATGAAGCAAATTATGGGAAAGGTTAGACTTGAGACCCAAATCTGTAAAGCTAACGTACTTTCCATCCATATTAAATATTATCCTAAACAATTATAATATTCTTCATCTTTATGTGGTAACATGTATGAATAATTGCACTATTTTGTACAAATATTTTTAAAGACTATATTCTTTAGAATCACAGGAAAATGTGAAGATAGTTTTCTTATGCCTATGCTTAGTTTCCCCTATTATTAACATTATACATGAGTATGGTACATTTGTAATAACTGATGAATGAATATGCATCCGTTGTTATGAACTAAAGTCTGTATTTTACTCAGTTTTTCCTTTTTTACTTTATACTTAGTGTCCTTTTTCTGTTCCAGGATCCCATCCAAGAAAGTATATTACATTTAGTTGTGATGTCTCCTATGCTCTTCTTGGCTATGAGTGTCTTGGGTTTTTGTATTTTCACTGACCTTGGTAGTTTGGAGTATACTGTTGAGGCATTTTGTAGAATGTACATCAACTGGGATTTGTCTTATGTTTTTTTCATGATTATACTTCTAATGGATTTTGGGAAGGAAGACCTCAGAAGTGCTTTCTTTTCCCTCCCTCCCTTCCTCTTTTTCCCTCCCTCCCTTGCCTCCTTCCCTTCCTTCCTTTTTTTTTTTTTTTTTTTTTACTGGGGGGCTTAAACCAGGGACTTGTGTATATATTGTAAGCACTCTATCACTGAGATGTACCCCTAGCCTCTTATATTTTACCTTGAAACAGGAGCTAAATTATGCAAGTTGCCTCTGGCCTTGAGCTTGCGATCCTTCTGCCTCTGCCTCTCCAGTTGCTGGGATTATAGGCATGTGCCATGGCGCCTGGCTAGAAGTGCTATTTTCATCACATACCAAAGTACATACTATCAAAATGATTTATCACTGTCAATGTTGACCTTCAATCCCTGATAAGTGTTTGTCAGGTTTTTTCACTGTAAAATTACTCTCTTCATGTATTAGTTACTTTTGCCTTGGTGTGACTACCTGACACAAACAACTTAAAGAGAGGAATCATTTATTTTGTTTGATAGTTTCAGAGGGTTCAGTCCATCATAGTGGGGAAGGTGTGGTGGAACAGCTTACAACATGGTGGATGGGAAATAGAATGGGAATGCTGGCAGAAGGCTGATTTTCTCATTTTCCCCCTTTTATTCTATCTGGGTCCCTTAGCTCATGGAATGATGTGGCCCACATTAGGATGGGTCCATGCCCCTCTTATCAGTTAATACTCTCTAGAAATGCCCTCACAAACATACCTGGAGGTGTGCCTCTCTAATATCTTAGGTTATTCTAAATTCAATCAAACCAACAATGAAAACCAAACATCACACTTCTCACTTTTTCATATTATACTTTCTTTGGGAAGGAAGTCACTATGTGGCACCTCCAGTAAAGGAGTGAAAAATTGTACTTCATCACACTGAGGGTGGAATATATATGTAAATTATTTGGAGTTTTCACAGGAGATTTGTTTCTTCTCCCTCAGTACTGGATCAAAGACTTACATTTAAGAGTTAATCCATAAAACTTTTAGAGCAGAACATAAAGGCATATCTGCATGACCCTGGGGTAGAAAATGGTAGAAACCCTTCCTTCCTTCAATTTTTTTGTAGTACTGGGGGTGAACCCTGGACTTTGTGCATGCTAGACAAATGCTCTACAACTGAGCCACACCCTCAAACCCTTTTTTTATTTTTAAGATAGGGAATGGTGCAGGATGCCCTGGCCTTGAACCTGCAATCCTTCTGCCTCTGCCTCCTGAGTTGCTGGGATTACAGGAAGGTGCTATGTTGCTTGGCTATTATACTGAATTTTTAATTTCACCTATTGTAGACTTCTTGTTGGTTGTTGTTATTGGGTGCAGTCAAGTCGGGTCCAACTCAAAGAGACCCTCATAGGGTTTTCAATGATTGACTGTTTCAGGATTGTTTTTGGGAGTTGACTGCCACATGGTTTTCCCATTTTTGTAGTGCTAGGGATTGAACCTGGGTCCTCAGGAAGTGCAGGGCAGTGCTGTACCAACTGAGATAAACCCCAGCTCACTGAACACGTAAGCTCCAGAATTAAAAAATAAAATAATTTTTGTCTGTCTTAAGCTGGGGAAGGGGTTCATTCTGTGTGGTAGAGCACTTGCAAAGTATGTGCAAGGACCTGGGTTCAACACCCTAGTCTTGCAAAAAAATTAAAAATTGTTTTTCTTGATATTCTGTACTTGTTCATATATGCGTTTTCTGCTTCTCTTTAATTCTTTGCCCATGGTTTCCTTTCACTAAGTGTATTAAAAAGAGTTGACTTAAAGTCTCTGCCTAGTAAGTCCAATGTCTGGGCTTCATCAGGAATGGTTTCTCTCACTATTGTTCCCCCTCTGAATGGGCCATATTTTCCTGATTCTTTGTATGTCTTGTGATTTTACTGTTTATAAAAAGCTGGACATTTTGAGTAATGTAAATTTTGGAAATCAGATTCTCCATCATCCCCAGGTCTCAAACTTGCAATCCTCCTGCCTCTGCCTCCTGAGTCGCTGGGATTACAGGCATGAGCCACCGTGCCCAGTTACTTTTTAATTTTTTAAATTGAGTTTAAGTTAGGCAGGCTGCCTCTGTCCTCGAACCTGTGATCCTCTTGCCTCTGTCTCCTAGGTCAAGGTGCTGGGATTACACGCATGCGTCACCATGCTTGGCTCATCATATTATTCTTTTTGTCAAATTTTATTCATTCAGCACAATTATTTTGATTTTCTTCCATATTACTGCATGTACCAATAGTTCATTTTTTATTCCTGAGTACTATTCTATTGCATATGAATACAATTTGTTTATTCATCCATGTATTCATGGAGCTTGGGTTGCTTATGCCTTTTTGGCTATGACAAATGATTCTATTTGAACATTTTTGTATAAATATTTTTGTGTAGTTATGCTTTCATTTCTCTTTAGTTAATATTAGGGGTAAAGTGGCTGGGTTGAATGGTAGGTTTGCATTTAACTTTATAAGAAACAACCAAATTGTTTCCAACAATGGAAAACAATGGCCATTCCAAGAATAAAGTCTGCGCTGCAGTCTCTGAGGTCCCGAGTTCAATTCCCAGCAGTGCAAAAATGGGAGAAGGACCTGGCAATCCACTCCCAAGGCAATCCTGAAACAGTCAGCCATTGAAAACCCTAGAGGGTCGCTATGAGTCGGACACCGACTCGACAGCACCTAACAACAACAACAAGCAATGTATGGCCTGTCGCTATAGCACTGTGGCATCAGCTCTTGAAGCTAATCAGGGTCAGGCCTGGTTAGTACTTGGATGGAAGGTGGTTCCACCTTCCATACAAACCACCTTCCATCCAAGAACACCTGATACTGTAGGCTTGGGAGAAAGACCTGGCAATCCACTTCCAAAATCAATCCACCATTGAAAACCCTATGAATAGCAGAGAAGCACTGACAATAGTGTTTCGCCTGTTATATGTAGGGTCACTATGAGTAGGACATCGACTCAATGGCACCTAACAACAATAGCAGCAGTGAATGAGAGTTCCAATTACTCTACATCCTCACCAATACTTGGCCTTATCAGTCTTTTTAATTTTAGCCAGCATGTTGTGTCATTGTTAGGTGCTGTCAAGTTGGTGTCCGACTCATAGTTGAGAAATAGTGTTCTAGTTTTTATTTTCACATCAAGTATCTTGTACATATATAAAAACAAATACCACCTATGTGCTCAACATAAATCAAACATTAATATTCTTTCTATTGTAAAAGAAATGCATTAGATATAATTAAAGAACTCTGTATTCCCTTCCTGTTTAAGTCTATTTCTTCCTCTTCAGAAGTAATTCCTATCCCGAATTTGGTGTTTTCTTAAGAAAGCTTTAAACACTATTTTGACATATCATAACAAAAAGCATTTCTTGAATGCCATATATATGTATACGCATGTGTGTGTATATATATATGATATGTTATACTTAGTTTTTCTCAATGTTATATTATTCAAATGTAATGTTTACAAACAAATAGCTTTGACTGTGGTTCACAAATTGTTTTTGTTGTTAGGTGCTGTCGATCTGACTTATAGTGACCCTAAGTACAACAGAACAAATCACTACCATACATAGTGCCATGCACATGACCTTTTTAAATGTTTGAGCCTGTTGTTGCAGTCACTGTGTTTCTTCTCATTTTGAGTTATGCTACATCAGCAAATGGAGGAGCTAGGGGCTTTTCTCTATTCCTGTCATTGGCATTGACTCTACTTTGAGAAGGCAACTCTTCCCCCGTTGGTTGTTGAATGCTTTCTAGCCTGGGAGCTCATTTTCCAACCCTATATTTGACAGTGCTTCTCTGCTATTGATAGGGTTTTCAAGGCTAATTGTTTCTGGAATTGGCTGGTGGGTCCTTCCCCTACTATGTCCGAGTCTGGAAGTTCAAAGCTGAAACCTATCCACCATGGATGGCCCTGGTGGTATCTGAAATACCTGGTGGCATAGCTTTCACCATCACAGCAACAGGCAAGTCCCTATAGCACAACAAGCTAACAGTGGGGGTTGCAAATTATTAGTTACTCACAAAATCAATTTAGCAGGTCATACACTGGCTTAGAAAACAAAAAGAATAACAGAAAAGAGAACATATCACATGTACTAAATTTAAATATCATTTTGAAAAATTTTTCTGAATACAAATATATACATTATAGATATGACAGTCATAAAATACGTTTCTCACTGTAAGACATTTGAAAGTCATATTTCTAAGATTCATTTTCACTCATATACTTATATAGAATATTCTGTTAGATGAATATGCCAGTCTCCTACTGACATATTTCCACTGTTTTACTAATAAAATCAATGCTGCAAAAATACTGTTAACCATGTCTCCTTATGCCTATATGCAAGAGATTCTCTGTATTTACAAATAGATTTTTGAGTCATAGGTTATATCCATCTTCAACTCCTCTACATACTGCTAAATCCTCATCTACTGTGGAGTTCTCATGAGCAATATACTAGTTCTTATCATCCCACTCATTGACATTAGACATTAAAAATGTTGTCAGTGACTGTTATGAAATAGCAGGTTTGAATTTATTAGCTTTCACATTGCTGTGACAGAATGCCTGACAGAAACAACTTAAGGAAGGTTTATTTTGGCTCACGGTTTCAGAGGGTTTCTGTCCATAGTGGCAGGGAAGGCATGGTGGAATGGGTGGCGGAATCCTGTGGCAAGGAGAGCTGTTCACATCATGGTAGACAGGAAGCAGACAGGGCTTACAGGAACTACAGGCTGAACAATAACCTTCAAAGGCCTGCCCCCAGTGACCTACTTCGGCCAGCAAGGTTCCACTTCCCAAAGTCTCCACAACCTCTGAAAATAGTGCACCAGCTCAGAACCAACTGTTTAAACATAAGCTGGTAGGGGCAAGGTCATTATTGTTTAACTCTGATTAGTTTAGTTGAACATGTTTTCTTTTGACAGGCATTTGGGTTTCCTCTTCTATGAATTGCCCATTTAAAAAAATTGAATTATCTTTGGTCATTAGTTTGTAGTTGTTATAAAATCCTTTGTTAACTGATATCTATATTGTAAACATATTTGCCCAGCCTGTGACTTGTCTTTAATTTTAATATATAACTCTTGTTAACCTTTTCCTTCAAAATTTATTCTTTTCATGTTTTTGTCTTATTTAAGAACTCCTTCCTCTCTGAGGGATAACTTTTCTTCTATAATTCTAGCAAATAAAATGTCTTTTCACGTTTAGTTTTTAATACATTTGTGATTCTTGTGTTTGCTGTAAGCAGGGGTAGTTTTACTGTGAACTAATTAAGCTTATGTCAGGGATCATTACTTGCACAAAACTTTTCCAATGCCCTAGGAGAAAACCAAGTAACATGTTCACATTTGTTGTACATTTTTGTAAAATTCCCCCAAATAAAATATTCTGATAATCTTCTCCTTAAATTGTTGTTGTTAGGTACCATTGAGTCAGGATAGCAACCCTATGTGTAAAAGAGGAAACATTAACTGACACTGTGCCGTGCCCAGCACTATTGTCAGTGCTTCTCTGCTATTCATAAGTTCTTCAATAAGTGACTTTTTGGGAGTGGGCTTGCCAGGTCCTTCTCCCAAGACTTCAGCACGTGGTAATCCCAGGTGGTCTCCCATCCAAGTACTAACCAGGCCTGACCCTGCTTAGCTTCCAAGGTCTGACGAGATTGGATGCCACAGTGGTACAGTTGCAGGTTCTCCTTAAATAGGGATCCCCAAATTATAAGTTTCAGGCCTCATAAAACTTGGACTCCACTCCTGCATCTGAGGTATCTTGATTTTATTCTGAGGATCTTAATTTTAATCATTTTCCATATAAATAGTAATTATCCCAATACCAGTTAGAGAAATATGCAACACTTTCCCATACATTTGTAAGGCTACTTCTGTCAATGTTGTTGTTGTTAGGTGCCATCGAGTCGTGTCTGACTCATAGTGACCCTCATAGGGTTTTCAATGGCAGATTGTTTCGGGATTGCCTTGGGAGTGGGTTGCCATGTCCTTCTCCCATTTTTGGGGTGCTGGGAATTGAACTCGGGACCTCAGAGACTGCAGAGCGATGCTCTACCAACTGAGCTAAATCCCAGCCCCCTGTCAATGTTAAGGTACCATATATGAGGTTCATTTCTGGGCATTTTATTCAGTTTTATTTGTATTGTTATCTTCCAATTTATTTTGGTCTAGTTGGGATCTGTAGGGTCTTTTTTCCTCGCAGTACTGGGAATTGAACCCAGGACTTCACACACGTTAGGCAACCACTCTACCACTGATCCATACCTTCCATCCCCTTTTATACTTTAAGACACGGTCTTGCTAAGTTGTGCAGGCTCTCTCGGGCCTAGAACCTGTGATACCTCAGACTCTGAGTAATTGGAATTATAGGTGTGCACCACAGCGCCTAGTTCTGATAGGTTCTTAGACCATCCCAGTGGTGGTATTATTCATTCATTTTAGTGAGAATTATAAACAGGGACTTAACTGATTTTATTTGAGAGTCTTAGGCTAGTGGAAAAGAGATTGTTTTGCACTTGAGTATAAGTTGGCCTCTGCCTCCTTCTCCTAGCCTCTGACACTGGAGAATCAAACTGTTTTTTTTTTTTTTTTTTTTTAAGACAGGGTCTCACTATAAAGCCTAGGCTGGTCTAGAACTATGTAGCCTAATTATTCATCAAGGCTTTGTGAGGGAGCACCTGATCTAAATTAGCAATAAATTGCTCCTTTTTAGTGTGTGAGTTCATTATATTCATTAATTTATGCACTTTGGCATTCTCACTTATGCCTTTTCTATTGCAGTCACCAAAGCTCTTTCAAGATACAGTAATTTTTCAATTTCAGGAAAGAGCTTTATGCATGAGTGGGTACTGAATAACCTTACAAGGAAAGTCTATTTTCAAAATACAGTGATAAGTGTTTTCTTCAGAGTTTACCAAAAATAAGAGAAGCTGTTAAATTATTAAGCAGCATGTCCTACGCTATTCCTGTAAGTCCATTGTATATTTTCCCAGTTAGGCGTTTGAGTTTCTTGACTTTTTTACCTTGCAAACTACTACAAGGCAGTAATTTATATATATTCATTGCAGCCTAACAAAACCGACACTGACCCTTAAAACTGAATTCATTTCTTATCAGCTATTTTCACTTTGTGTCTAGGACTCTCATTTCCTTCTTTATTTTGATATTCACAAGGCTGTTTTTGAAGTCCGTTGTGAGACTGCAATCCAATGGCTCTTCAAAAAATCTCTTGGACCGTTCATCCTCCATTTCCCACACCTGCATCGGCCAACCAGGGAAAGTAACAGGGAGAGTTTTGTCTACAATATTTGGTATAAATGTATCCTTCAAGGTTGTACAACCTAGTCCTTTCAACTTTCTTCTTACACCCACCCTCTCTCTGTCACATAAACTTCAGATCTAAATTTAAATCGGCTCTCTACTTCGCTCCCCCTAACTGCGGCCTGTTACCACTGCTCTCCTCACTGAACGCCAGCTTCTCTTCCCAGGCCTACCAATTCCTCAGGGAAACAATAACCACTGTTTTTCCAGGGCTTGAAGGACCGTTTCTTACTCTGCACCGGACCTGCGGCTCTCCACGGTTGGTCACCTCAGGAACCTGCGCTGCCGGTGCGGTATAGGTCTCACAATAGCTCTCTTCCCGGAGCGCCACTTCCGGAGCTCCGGTGTCTCCACTTTACCCGTCCGCTCCCTCCCATGGGCACTTCCTAGAGCTTTGTCCTAACCACTCGTCCGGTCAGAGCCGGGGCGCAGGCTCCCGGAGCAAGAGTTCTTCCAGCAGACGCTCTGAGTAGCTGCTCCGGCATGCAATCGCCGGTCGGACCGCGGAGTCCAGTGGTAGCGGTGGCGGCGGCGGGGCAGTTTGTTTTGAGCACCGAGTGAGGCACACCCGGAAGTGGCGCGTTTCGACAGGGCCGCCGCCACCCCGGACTGTGGTGTCAGGTACTGGGAGGTGGAGGAGACGCCACCGTAGTCTGGGGTGAGTGTCAGCGGAGGGTGGGGTGTGTCAGCAGGAGCGGGCCTGGCGCTAGCTCTGGTTATATAGTGAGTGGTGGATCCATCTGAGTTCCGGGAGGCCATGGCCCGGTGGAGTGACGGGGCTGGTGAAGGGCTGTAAGCAGCCAAAGGGGACCCCGCCTCTCCTGCTCCCACTTGAGGGGACTCGCTTTCTTCAGGTCACCACCTCTTCCTCCTATTCCTCGCCTGGCGAGGTGAGGCGCAGTGTACTAGTGGGGAAGTCGTGGCTGGAGCAGGGAATGCACGTGAGTATTCTCTGCTGTTGGGAGGAAGCAAGCGTCCTGTTTTTGGCCTTTCCAGTCCTTCGTGAGAAATGCTTTTACCTTCACTGCACGGCCGGTTCAGTTACTTATAACGTTTTTGCCTTCACCCCTTTTAGCGTCTGACTTTGACTTCTAACCATAAAAGATGCTGGAGTCATATGTGACTCCAATTTTAATGAGCTACGTGAATCGCTACATCAAGAATTTAAAGCCTTCGGATCTACAGCTTTCACTATGGGGTGGAGACGTGGTTCTCAGCAAACTGGAGTTAAAGTTAGATGTGCTGGAACAGGTAAGCTGTATAACTGTCATTGACTAGAAACATTCTTGGTTTGCTTAGACGCAATCCGTTTCCTACGGTTTGACTTAATGCTATAAAAATGTGATTACCCTTTTCCAGGCTGCTGTGAAACTAGAGACATTATTTTGTAGAGCTTTTTCAAACAATGATTTCTTCCTAGTGAGAGTTTATTATAATAGGATCCCCCAAACTTGCTTCTACTGATAGGGAAACAATTTCATATCTTTTGTTGCTGAAAATATCCAACGTATTTATTCGATTCTGAAGCATTACCGAATATGTTAATGTGCATTGTCCAAATTCTGTATGAAGCTGGAAAATATTACTTTCCTGTTCTCCTTTTTGGGAGTGGAAAAGTTTGAAAGACAGCAAGGTTAGATCTGAGGAAAGTTCTGTGTCTTTTATTAGGAAAGATGACATTATCCATGGCAGCCTCAGAGAATTGAGTAGACAGACTGAGAATGACGGTAAAATTGAAAGCCACTTTATTAATCACTTTAAAATTTCTTTTAACATGAGAATGATCCTATGCAAACAGACTGTAGCTTTAAAGTTCACATATTTATTAATTCATTTAGCACATTTATCAGTAACATGTGCCAAGTAAGTGTTATGCTTGAGGATGTAGAATATGGAAGCACAAAAAGCTCAGAAACCAACTGCTTTTTAGGAGATCCTTATCTCCTAATCCTAATCCTTAATCTGATGGTGATGGTTATCAATTTTTATATTCCACTTTCTCCTTTTATTGAATAATCTAGAGTTAACACTAAGAAACTCTTGGCTCCTTCCTCATTCTTTCACCAAGGTTAATTTGGTGTCTTAATATTTTAATTTTAATTTTTTTAAATGAGCACAAATCCTAACATGTCAGTTTTGGTGCCTCTTGCTGTCCTGATCAAGAAATAGAATATTTCCAGCATCCTAAAAGTCTCTCCTATGACCCTTTGTAACCCATACTCACTACTCCTAAAAGAGTTAACTGCTAATCTGACTTTTATAGGTAGTTACATTTCATCTGTTCTTGAACCTCAACTAAAGTGGAATCATTTGTGTGTGTGTCCTCTCTTGTTGAACATTACGGCTTCCTTTTTTTTTCTAAGCAGTACTGGGGAGTTGAACCCATGGCCTCACCCATGCTTTCTGCAAAAACTAAACCACTGAGCTGTACCCTGAGCCCATTTTTCACTTTTTATTTTGAGACAGGGTCTCTCTAAATTACACAGGCTGCCTTTGGCCTCAAACTTGTGATCCTCCTGCCTCCACCTCCCAACTCACTGGAATTAAAAGCATGTATCACTGCACCTGGCTAATAGTTGTTCTTTGTGTTGATTGGTATAAGATTCCACAATTTACTTAGCTTCCAATGTGTGGACCTTTAGGTTTTTTTACACTTTGGGCTATTAAGAAGAAACTTTCTGTTTACATGCTTTTTTTTTTTTTTTTTTTTTCTCGGTACTGGGGGTTGAACCCAGGGCCTGGTGATTGCATGCTTTGCAAGTGCTGTACCATTGAGCTATACCCCAACCCACTTTTTTACTTTTTGAGACAGGGTCTCACTAAATTATGCAGACTAACTCTGGTCTTGAACTTCCGATCCTCCTGCCTCTCCCTCCCAAATTGCTGGGATTACAGGAATGTGCCACTGTGCCCGGCTTGAACATTCTTTATGTATTTTGATGGACATAATTATTAATTTTCCTTAGGTATCTATGCTCAGCAGGTAGGCATATGTTTAGCTTTAATATATATTGCCCAGCATTTTTTTTCCAGGTGCAGTGGCGCACTCCTGTAATCCCAGTGGCTCGGGACGTAGAGGCAGGAGGATTGCAAGTTCTAGACCAGAGGCAGTCTGTGTAATTTAGCGAGACCCTGTCTCAAAAAGTTAAAAAAAAAAAAAAAAAAAAAAAAAAAAAAAAAAAAAATGTATGTGTGTGTGTGTATATATATATATATATATATATATATATATATATATATATACACACACATATATATATATATATATATATATATATATATATATATATTTATTGCCCAGTATTTTTCCATAGTGGTTGTGTCAGTTTAGTCTCAGTAACAATGTATGAGAGTTCCAGTTATTTCACATTTTTACTACTATTCAGTACATTGGTTATTGTAATTTTAGCTTTTGTAGTGAGTATGTAATGATATCTCATTGTAATTTTTATTTGCATTTCCCTAATGACTAATCAGGGGAGAAGAACATGGCAACTCACTCCTGAAGCAATCCTGAAACAATCTTCCATTGAAAACCTATGCATAACAGAGAAGCACTGACATAGTGCCCAGCATGGTACAGTGTTAGGAATGTTTCCTTCTGTTGTGCATAGGGTTACTATGAATCAGTCCCAACTTGATGGCACTTAACAACAACAACAATGACTAGTCATGAACACTTTTTATGTGCTTATTGGACATTGAATGTCTTAAGATTTTTGCCTTTTTAATTTTAATGTTTATTTTTATTTTAGCGAAAAGGCTTTCTGTGTTTGCCTTTTTTTTAATGATGTGTAAGAATTTTTATTTTCTCCTCCTGGGGATTGAACCCAGGACTTCACACTTGCTAAGCATATTCTCTTCCACTGAGCTCAACCCTTCATTCCTAGAAGTTCTTTTTATATCTTGAAAATAAATGCTTTTCCAGATAGGCGTTTTCCCCTGTCTCCCAGTTTGTGGCTTGCCTTTTTACTTTTTTTTTTTTTTTTTGCGGTACTGGGGTTTGAACCCTGGGCCTCACACTTGCATACTTGACAAGTGCTGTATCACTGAGCTGTACCCACAGCCCTTTTTTTTTTTTTTTTTTTTTTTTACTTTCTGAGACAGGGTCTTGCCAAATTTCACAAAATGCTTCTGGTCTCTAACTTGGGATCCTTCTGCCTCTGCCTCCTGAGTCGCTGGGATTACAGGCATGTGCCACCCCGACTGGCTTTTTTTACTTTTTAAAAGGTATTTTGATGAACAGATGTTTGTAGTTTTATTGTCCTATATATCAATCTTTTATGCTTAGGCCTTTTCCTATCTTGATTAAGAAATCTTTGCCTTTCTAACTTGTCTAATGTTTTTTGGTATATTCTTTTGGATTGTCTATGTACACAATCATGCCATGTACATAATGACAATTTTACATTTTACTATCCAATGCTTATACTTTTATTTCTTTTTCTGTCATTATTGCACTGGTTAAGACCTTTTATACAACGTAGAGTGAAGGTAGTGAGAAAAAACATTTTTTGTTTGTTTGTTTTGGGACAGGGTCTTGTTCTATAGCCCACACTACCCTCAAGTACTTGATGCTTCTGCGTCAGCCTTCCCGAGTGCTGGCATTACACACCTGCATCATCACTCTTAATTAGATATTCTTTTTTGTACCCAACTTCAGTGGGAATTAAATATTATACTATTAAGTCTATGAGTTTTATTGTTGTTGTTAGGTACCCTTGAGTCATATAGCAACCTTAGGTACAGCAGATGAAACACTATTGTCAGTGCTTCTCTGCTATTCATAGAGTTTTCAGTAGCAGATTATTTTTGGGAGTGGGTTGGTGGGTCCTTCTTCCAAGCCTACACCACCTGGTATTCCCAGGCAGTCTCTAATCCAAGTACTGACCAGGCCCGACACTGCTTAGCTTCTGCGATCTGACAAGATCAGACACCACAGTAGTATGGCTGCAGGCTTATTAGATTTAGGAAATTCTCTTCCTGGTTTTCCATGAATTTAAAAAATATTGAATGAGTGTTGAATTGTATCAGATATTACATTTAATGAGTTCACATGTGATTTTTCTATTGTGTTAATGTGGGAAATTAAATTAAGTATTTAAATGTTAACTTAGCCTTGCATTCCTGGAATAATCCTTGGTTATTATGTATTATCCTTTTTACATATCGTTGGATTTTATTTGTTAAATTTTATTTACTTTTTTGTTTTTTTGAGACGGGGTCTTGCTATGTAGCACAGGCTGGCCTTAAACTCACTATGTAGCCTAGGTTGGCCTCAAACACATTGTCTTCCTGCTTCTGTCTCCTAACCCTCCTAAGTGTTGAGATTAACAGTATATGCCATCATGCCCAACCTAAATTTTGTTTAGTTTTGTTGCATCTGTTCTTGCAAGTGATACTGGCCTGAATTTTCTTTCTAGTAATGAAAATATTTGCTAGGTTTTGGTTATCAGATATATTGGCCTCTTCATATTATTTGTGAAGTGTTCTCTGTTTCTATAATCTCTAGAAGAGTTTATATAAGACTGGTGTACTAATTTTTTCTTTTTGCTTATTGTCATAAAAATATATACAGCATAAAATTTTCTAACTTAAACTCTTTAAGTGTACAATTCTGTGGCATTAATGGCGTTCACCGTGTTATGGAACTATAACTACTATCCATATTCAGAACTTTTTCATCTTTCTTTCTTTCTTTTTTTTTTAGCGGTACTTGGGGTTGAACCCAGGGCTCCGTGCTTGCATGCTTTGCAAGTGCTGGACCACTGAGTTGCACGTCCAGCCCATTTTTTTTTTTTTTCCTTTTTGAGATAGGGTCTCGCTAAATTATGCAAACTACCTCTGGTCTCAAACTTGTGATCCTCCTGCCTCTGCCTCCTGAGTCGCTGGAATTACAGGCATGCACCACCACGCCTGACACTTTTTCATCTTTCTAAGCTGAAGTTCTGTACCCATTAAACATTAGTTCTCTTTTCTCCCCTCCCAGTCCCTTGCAACCGCCATTGTACTTTACATCTCTACAAATGCCACCACTCTAGGTACTTCATGTAAATGGAGGATATCCATTGATTGGATATCCAGTTTTTCCAGTACCATATGTTGAAGACTGTCCTTTCCCGTTGAATGGTCTTGGCACTCTTGTTGAAAAATACTTGGCCATAGTAATTTTATTTCTGGGCTCTCAGTAAAATTCAGTTGGTCTCTATGTCTTCCTCCTATCACATTCTTTTCATTACTGCAGCTTTGTAGTGAGTTTTGAAATCAGGAAGAGTGAGGGCAGTGTCCACTCTCAGTTTTTAAAGTGTAGGAAAAATTAGGGAGTTATCTGGATCATGTTGGAAAGTTGTAAATTACTGATTTTGTTTCTTTAACAGATATGGGACCGGTTAGACTTTTACTGTCTGCAGCCATAGCACCCTGGCATCCAATCCCACCTGATTTTGGAAGCTAAACTAACCAGGGTCAGTCTGGTTAGTCCTTGCATTGGAGACTGCCTGGGAATACCAGGTGCTACAGTCTAGGGAGAGGGACCTGGCAACTCACTCCTGAAACAATCCGCCATTGAAGACCCCATGAATAGCAGAGAAGCATTGACAATAGTGCTGGGCATGGCACAGTGTTGGGGAGTGTTTTGTTTTGTTGTACGTAGCTGTACTGAGTTGGACTCAACTCAAGAACCCCTAACAACCAGAACAGACTTTTACTACCTTTTTTTTTTTTTTTTTTTGTAATGGTGGAGCTGAACCCAGTCCTTCATGTATACTTTGCAAGCACTCTGCTACTGAGCTGCACCACTAGCCTGTTTTATTCTTTAAATTGTAACAGGATCTTGCTAGGTTATGCAGGGTGCCTCTACCCTAGAACCTGTGATCCTACTGCCTCTGCCTCTTAAATTGAGTAGCTGGGATTATAGGCATATGCCAACATGCCTGGCAACTTTCACTACTTTTGTCAATTTTTGTGAATTGTATTTTTCAAGGAATTTGTTCTTCACTGCCTGAAAATCAAGATCAGCAAGGTATGGCCTGGTCCTTTTTTGTAAATACAGTGTTTTATTGGATCATAATTATCCTTCTTTGTTTAGTATCTATGACTGCTTTTGTACTAAAGTGTCAGAGTTCAGTAGGCAGGGCAGAGACTGTATGGCTTTCAAAGCCTAAAATGTCTGTACTGAAAATGTTTGCTCATGGTCTAATTTTTTTTTTTACTTAAAAATATGAAGTTGTTTCTTTGTTGTTTATTTTAAAGTTGCCTGTTTAAAAACAGTATGTCTGTGGTATCTATAGTGATGTCCCCTTTCCATTCCTGATATCTGTTGTTGCTGTTAGGTGCTGTTGAGTCGGTGTCTGACTCATAGCAACCCTATCTATAACAGGTGAAACAGTATTGTTAGTGCTTCTCTGCTACTCACAGGGTTTTCAATGGCTGATTGTTTTTTGGGATTGGGTTTGGGGTCCTTCTGCCAAGCCTACAGCACATGGTGTTCCAAGGTGGTCTCCCATCCAAGTACTAACCAGGCCTGACCCTGATTAGCTTCAGAGATCTGATGGGATCTGACTCCACAGTGATATAGCTGCAGGCTGTTCCTGATATTGGTTGGCTTCTATTTTCTTCATAGGTAGCGCTAGGGTCCTTTTGGCTATTATTATTATTATTATTATTATTATTATTATTATTATTACTACTACTACTACTACAGACAGGGTCTAAGTTGCCTAGGCTACCCTTAAACTTGCTATATACCCCAGGCTGGCCTTGAACTCATAATCCCTCTGGCTCTGCTTCCTGAGTGCTGGGATTATGGGCATGTGCCACCATTCCTGGCTTAGTTTCATTAATATTTTTTAAAAAACAACTTTTGTTGTATTTTGTATCGTATTTCTGCTTTTTGTCATTTATTTTCTTATTTTTATCATTTTTTTCCATTTTCTTTGAATGTGAGTCTTTTTTCTAGCTTCCTCAGGTGGAAAGTTAGACCATTTTTTTTTCCCGGGCTTTAGAAAAGGTACACTCATCAAGTATATACATCTAATATAAATTTCTCTCTAACCAAATACTTAACTCTGTCCCACAGAATTTTATAAGTTGTGTTTACACTCAGCTGAAAAATTTTGTAAATTCCATTTTGATTTCTTCTTTGATTAATGGGTTATTTAGAAATGTATTGGTTCATTTCTAAAGATTTGAGGATTTGCTAATTAACCTTCTGTTATTGATTCCTACTTTGATTTGCTGTGGTCAACACATTGTGTGATTCCAGTCCATAAAAATTTCTGACTCAGTGTTCTATTTTTGTAAATGTTCTAGGTATAATTGGCAAAAAAGGTGTATTTTGCAGTCCTTGCTGTAGTGTTCTAGATGTGTCATTTACTTCAGTTTGGGTGGTGGGGTTCTTTAAATTTTGTAAATCCATGTGGATTTTCATTATCTTCTTATTCTCAGTTACTGGGAGAAGTATATTAATGTCTTCAGCTATGATTGTGGATTTGTCCACTTTTTTAGGTTTGTCACCTTTTCCTTTGTATATCCTGAAGTTATTAAGTGTGTAACAAATTTAATATTTTGTAGCTCATTATTGAATTGATTTTAAAAACCATCCTGAAATATGTCCTTTCACTGTAGTAATTCTTCTTGCCATAAAGACTTTTTAATTATGCACTTTTAAACATTATTTCAGTTATTTGCCCTGGGGATTATAAAGTGCATACTAGAGTGTACCTTTCACCATTTTCTGAAAAATCTTACAGTAATTTAACTGCAAATACTCTTCCTCTCTCCATGTCTTCTTCAATATTGTAGTCCTTCTACTAGCTTGCTTTAGGTTTAGCTTTTCTTTTTCCACACTTTTTTTTGAAGTAGTGCGAACTGAACCAGGGACTCACACATTTTCTTTTCTTTTGCATTTATTCCACCACTGAACTGTACCGCAGCCCCTTTTTTATTTTTTATCTTGAGACAGGGTATCCCTAAATTACACAGGCTTCCTCTGGCCTCAAAACTGCTATCGCTCCTCTTTCCTCTATCTCTTGAGTCACTGGGATTACAAGTGAGTCAATGGGCTTATAGACGTGTGCTCTCATGCTTAGCTTTCTTTTTCTACTCTGAAGGTGGAAGGTTAATTATTGATTTGAGTTATTTTTTTTCTCTTTCCTTTTTTTTTTTTTTTTTTTTGCCGTACTGGGGTTGAACCCAAGGCCTTGTGATTGCATGCTTTGCAAGTGCTGTACCACTGAGCTGCACCCCCAACCCATTTTTTTTTTAACTTTTTGAGACAGGGTCTCACTAAATTACGCAGACTGCCTCTGGTCTTGAACTTGCAATCCTCCTGCTTCTGCCTCCCAAATGGTTGGGATTACAGGCGTGGGCCATTGTGCCCGGTTCTATCTTTTTTTCTATTTATAGTCATTTATAGCTATCAGTTTCTTTCACTGTATCTCATGAATATTCATATATTATATTTTTGTTTTTATTAAATTCAAATGTTTTCTGATTTCCCTTGAGATAGGAGTCAGAGGACTTGATGGCACCCACCAACAACAATTTAGTTATTTAAATATGGTTTCCTTTATTTCTTTGGCTATATTTATAATAGAAGTTTTGAAATCTTTAAATTCCTACATTTGAGCACATTCAGAGATAATTTCTGTTAGCTACTATTTTCTCTGTATGCTTTGCATGTCTTAGTCTTTTTGGACTTTTTGGACATTTTGAATAATGTGTTATTGTAACTCTGGACTCTCATTTCCTCTTCACCCTAGAGGATGGTTGTTATTGCCGCTGTTATGTTTGTGTAGTGATTTACTTGGACTAATTTTGAGGTGTCTGTTTACTCTGCTGTGTGTGCCCTCTGATGTCTCTGCTCAGTTTTTGTTTTTTTTCATGTTCTTTCTCAAGTCTGTTGTCCTTAGGGTTGCCTTGGCTTATCAGCTAGTGGTTTGTTAGAGGTTGTTTAAATTTCTGAACTAATAACACTTTGAGTTCTTGATGTGGGATCTATGTATACTGGATAATGCTTTCAGAGTCAGGCAATTATAATTCTGACTTTTTTTTAACCTTCTGTGTTTACAAGGCCTTGTGGTCAACCAGAAGTGAGTAGTTTGCCAGGGACCTCTCTGTTGTCTGCTGAGTAAGCACTACCTTGTACACGCATATACATAACTTCTACACTACCAGGGGTATGTGAGATCTTAGCCAGGCCTTGTTTGGCTGTCTTATTCTTCACATCTCTCTGCTAATTTTTGGGTTGATCTGCTGTTTTTATTGCTCACCCAGATACTATTATGAGCATATCCAAACCTTCCTTTGTTGCACTTGATGTGTCTTATTTTTGTTTTTGGCATCTTTGTCCTGTTTTATCATTGCTTTTTGGGGAGAGGATTTGCTAGATTCTTCAGTGTTTCTCTCTCTCTCTCTCCCTCTCTCCCTCTCTTTCTCTTTTGTTGTTGTTGTGCTGGGGCTTGAATCCAGGGTGTCATACATACTAGGCAAATGCTCTGTCACTGAGCTGCATCCTCAGCATTTTTTAGGTGATGGAGATTGAACAATCCCTCCTGAGCTGTGCCCAGCAGCCCTCCCTCCTTAGCATTCTTGAAATCTTGTTGCACAGTACTATGCTGAATACTTAAAAGTGGTTAAAGTGATAAATTTTATGTTGTGTACCTTTTACTACCACACACACAAATATGTATAGGACAGGATTTGCTTTTATCTTTTGGTGCTTGTGGAGGTGCTGCTATGCACATGTGTCTGTGAACATCTCCTTAAGATCCTGTTTTTGATGGGTGTGCCAAGTACCCTGATCTGACACACACTGTAACATGTGTATTGAAATGTCATGTTGTTCTCCCTAATGTATAATTACTATGTATCAACTAAAAATTAAAATACTAAAAAAAAATTCTGTTTTAAATTTTTTGAATATATACTCAGAAGTGAGTTTGTTGGATCATATGGTAATTCCTCCTCCTCTTCTTCCTCTTCTTTCTCCTCCTCTTCTCCTCCTCCTCCACCTCTTCCTTTTTGTTTTTTTTCTTCCAGTATTGGAGTACAAATTCAGGGCCTCTTGCATGCTAGGCAAGTGCTCTATCAACTGAGTGCTCTCTCAGCCTCTTTCTAAAGTTGTGTGTTGTTTTTTTTTGACAGGGTCTCACTAAGTTGCACAGGATGGCCTCTGGCCACAAACCTATGATCCCTCTGTCTCAGCCTCCTGAGTTACTGGGAAGATAGGTATATGCCTTGATACTTGGATTCCATTTTAATTTTGTTTTCATAGCAGCTGTACTGTTTCACATTCCTGTTAAGAAAGCATACAGATTCTAATTTCTCCATACCCTTGTTAATAACAATACTTACTGTTTTTGATAGTGCCTATCCTCACAGATATGAAGTGATATCCCATTGTGGTTTTAATTTGCATTTCCTTGATGATTTGAATGTTGAACATTGTTTCATATGCTTTTGGCCATTTGTGTATGTTCTTTGGGCAAATGTCTATTCAAATCCTTTGTCTACTTTCTTTTAAATTTTTCAGTACTGGGGTCTTCAATCTAGGGCCTAGTGCATGCTAGGCAAATGCTCTACCACTCAGTTGCACCTCAGCCCTACTGCCCTTTGGCTTTTTTTTCTAATTTTGAGGCAGGGTCTTGATAAGTTGTATAGGCTGCCTCTGGCCAGAACTCATGATCCTTCTAATTTAGCCTCCTGAGTTGCTGTGATTACAGGTGTGTGCCATCTTGCCTGGTTCATTTTTGAATAGGATTGTTATTATTTTTTGTTGCTGTTGTCAAATTCTAGGAATTCTTTATGAATTCCAGGTACTAACATCATACCATATAAATGATTTGCAAATACTTTCTCCCATTCTATAGGTTGGGTTGTCTTTTCATTTCATTGTTTTCTTAGCTTTGCAGAATTTTTTTTTTTTTTGGTCATACTAGCGGTGAACCCAGGGCCTTACGCCTGCATGCTTTGCAAGTGTTGTATTGCTGAGCTGCACCCCCAGCCCATTTTTTTTTTACTTTTTGAGACAAGGTCTTGCTAAATTATGCAGACTGCCTCTGGTCTTGAACTTGCGATCCTCCTGCCTCTGCCTCCTGAGTTGCTGGGATTACAGGCGTGCACCACCACACCCCGCTCCCTTTGCAGAAAATTTTAAATTTGATATGGTCACATTTGCCTATTTTTGCTTTTGTTGGGATTACAGGCGTGCACCACCACACCCCGCTCCCTTTGCAGAAAATTTTAAATTTGATGTGGTCACATTTGCCTATTTTTGCTTTTGTTGCCTGTGTTCATTGTTTTAGATACCTTTTATCCCCTGCTAGAATATTTTGTAATAGCTTATCTTGAATTAATTTTTTTTTTGAGATGGAGTTTTGTTTACTAGGGTTGCTTTGAACTAGCAATCCTCCTGCCTCATCCTCTTGAGTAGCTGGGGTTACAGGTGTATGCCACTGTGCCTGGCTAGAATTGATATTTATGAGCTCTTCAGCTCTCTTCTTGAATTCTTTGCTAGTAATATCCTTTGCACAGTCATAGATACTCTGGTTTTAGAGATACTTTTTTTTTTATAGTACTGGGAGTCAAACCCAGGACCTAACACATACTAGGCAAGTGCTCTACCACTGAGCTACCTATCTAACACAAGGGACATATTTTATATAGTATATTTTTCTTTTTTATTTATTAAATATTTTGATTATGTATATTTATGGGATACAGAGTGATAATTTGGTTCATAAATATACTGTGTGATTATCAAATAGGATTATTGACACTTCTATCTCCTTTATGATACAAAAAATGTTTTTTTGATATGTAGAGAAAATTGTGCATATTTATGTGGTTTAGTATTTTTTAATTGGAAATTTTTAATGTATAACTTAATGTGTTTCATTCTGACATGTATTTCATTGTGACATTTCCATATATGTGTTTCATTGTACATTGTACACATAATTTCCCCCTTACCCTCTTGTGCCCCTTCTCTCCCATGTCCCAACCCCCAATCAATGGCCTCCTTTCTACTCACATGTCTTTTTGTGGGAATATTTTCCTATACCCGTGCATCCTGATTATGATTTAAGTCCAAACTTTTTTCTATAGTGATCTGTCTTTTTACATTGTCAGCAGTATTACATGAATAATCTAGCCCATTTGCATTATTGCTATCCTCTGTTATTGTTGGTATTATTATAATTATTTCCCAAACTATTAAAGTTGAGGTTCAGTATTTTTTTAAATATTGTGTATAAAATAATGAGATTCATTAATGAATTTCCATAGAATTGCAACCTTTATTTTGCACTTATTCTTTCCCTTTTTGCCTCCATATGTCACTCAACCTTCCCCTCCCAATTTTCCAAGCCCTTTCCCTCTCTCACTAGCCCCCACCCCATGATGGGTCCCCTAGTATTTTCTGGTCTTAAAGACATACACTGTGTGTGTGTGTGTGTGTGTGTGTGTGTGTGTGTGTGAGTGTGTGTGTCTGTGTGTGTATTTTTTTCCCTTTAAGGTAGATGTAGGTCCCACATATGAGTGAGAACATGCAGTAATTTTCTTTTTGAGTCTGGGTTATTTCACTTAAAATGATGATCTTCAGTTCCATCCATTTTGTTGAAAATGACATAATTTCATTCCTTTTTTCTGCTGGATAATACTCTATTGTGTACATATACCATGTTTTTAATCTGGTCATCCGTTGATGGGCATGTGGACGTATTCCATATGCTTGCAGTGGTGAAGAGTGCTATAGTAAACGAGGAGGTTCACCTTTCCCTGTGGTGTGATGATTTGTCTTCCTTTGGTTATATACCAAGAGTGGTATAGCTGGATTGTATGATAGTTCTATTTTTAGTTTTCTGAAGAACCTCCATACTAATTTCCATAATGGCTATACTAATTTACAGTCCCATCAGCAGTGTAAAAGGATTCCTTTATTCCATCCCTCTCCTCAATCCTTACCAGCATTTATTGTTATTTGTTTTTTTAATGGTAGCCATTCTGATGAGTGAGGTAGAATCTTAGTGTAGTATTGATTTGTATTTCCTTGATGCCTAATGAAATTGAATATTTTTAAATGTATTTATTGGCCTTTGTATTTCTTCTTTTGAGAACTGTCCAGTTCCATTGATCACTTATTTATTGGATTATTTGCCACGTTGGTGTATAATTTCTTGAATTCTTTATGTTGTTGTTGTTGTTAGGTGCCATCGAGTCGGTATATGACTCATAGCGACCCTCAAAGGGTTTTCAATGGCTGACTGTTTTGGGATTGCCTTAAGGAGTGGATTGCCAGGCCCTTCTCCCATTTTTGCGGTGCTAGGAATTGAACTTGGGACCTCAGAGACTGCAGTGCAGTACTCTACCAACTGAGCTAAATCCCAGCACATTTCTTTATATATTCTAGATATTAATCCTCTGTCAGATGTATGTTGTTGTTGGGTGCTGTCTAGTCGGTATCCAACTCATAGCGACCCTCATAGGGTTTTCAATGGCTGAGTGCTTCGGGATTGCCTTGGGAGTGGATTGCCAGGTCCTTCTCTCATCTCAGATGTATAGGAAGTAAAATTTTTCTCCTATTCAGTGGGTTCTCCCTTTATTGTTTTTCTGTGCAAAAGCTTTTTAATTTATGTAGTCCCATTTGTTAGTTCTTGGTGTTATTTCTTGGGCTATTAGAGCCTATTCCTATGTGTTGGAGTATATTCCCTACATTTGCTTCTAGTAGTTTCAGAGTTTCTGGTTTTAGTTTGAGTTCTCTGATCTAGTAAATAAAGTATTTTTAAGGCACAGGTATATATTTCAAGAAAGGAAAAGAATGAAAGAAAATCATTTGTTTTTGGTGACCTCAAGATCCATTTGTTGTGGTAACATTTGCCTTTTACAAATACATGTGTCCTTATTTGTTTATTACCACAATCCTTTGAGGAGGAAATAGCAACTATCTTTCTTGTAGTCAGATGATTTATACATATTGAATTTCATTTATACCTCCAACATGGGCAATATGGTTCAGAATTCTATGTTGTAATGTCGAGAACTGCTTCTGCGTTATTAACCTACATTTGCAGATAATGAAAAGGAGGCACAGATACATGAAATAGACTTGCCCAAGTGTCACTGAGCTAGTAAATACAAGAGATAGGTTTTAAATATATGTCTGCTGGCAACACAGTTCTTGATTGTAACCACTTTATAATACTGCCTTTATTTACTCATATTGCTAAAACGTAGTGTTGTTGTTAGGTGCTCTTGAGTTGGTATCTGACTCATAGTGACCCTACGTACAACAGGTGAAACACTATTGTCAGTGCTTCTCTGCTGTTCGTCGGGTTTTCAATGGCAGACTGATTTTTTGGGGAGTGGGTTTCTGGGTCCGTCTCCCAAGCCTACAGGACTTGATGTTCCTAGGCGGTCTCCCATCCAAGTACTAACCAGGCCCGATCCTGCTTAGCTTCTGAGATCTGATGGGATCAGATGCCACAGGGCTATGGCTACAGGCCTAAAACATAGTAGGTAGGAAAAAAAAGAATAAGCTTAACTTTATTATTTTATTTTTTGTAGTACTGGGGGTAGAACCCAAGGCTTCACAATGGTAGGCAAGTGCTCTACCACTGAGCCATACCCTCAGCCTCTTTTTTATTTTTTATTTTGAGACAAGGTCTTACTAAGTTTCTCAGGCTGCCTCTGGCCTGGAATTTGTGATTCTCCTGCTTTACCCTTCCAAGTTGCTGAGATTATAGGTATGTGCCACAGTGCTCAGCAATTTTGTATTAACTTTTACAAATAACTTCAATAACTATGAAAATGTGATTGAAATACAATTCTTCTTTTGTGATTTGTCACAAAAATTTTGTCTGGAAGTGAAACAAATTAGTATAGAATGATTGTAATGAAATGTTTCATTCCTAAACTTTGATTTATAATAGTAGAAAACAGTGAAAAAATTTTACATTTTTGGCCAAATAGTATTTAACTAAGATAGTTAATTAGGTGAAGCATGGTAAGTTATTTTTCTAAGGTAGTTAGATTTTTATTTTGTCAGATCATTCTCCTACCTCCAGATAAGCTCTTATTTTAACTTGTTACACCAAGACATTTTAAGGGCATGGTTTTAGAGATTTAAGAAAAATACCATTGAGAATATCTCAAGTACTGGTACTATCTACTCCTCTTACTGCTACCAGCACCACCACAATATGAGCCTTTATCATATGTCATGAATTGTATGTCATTTCTTTTCAGCAGGGTAGGCCTGAAGATTTTGGGGAACTTACTAAATGTAACTTGCACAAAAAGTTTTTGCTGTGTCTCATTAGCTATGTTTAAAAAGTTATTTGATTCTTTTTTAATAAATAGTTAAGTCTAGAATATTTTTGTCGTGGAAATTTCATTTTCCTTTTAAGAAAGGAGCATTGGTTATTAGAATAAAAAATAGTAAACACTTACTAACTTTTATTTAATGCTTTGTGTTTTAAGGAACTGAAATTACCATTCACTTTTTTAAGTGGACATATTCATGAATTGAGGATTCATGTGCCATGGACAAAACTGGGTTCAGAACCAGTGGTAATTACTATCAATACAATGGAATGCATTTTGAAACTTAAAGATGGAATACAGGTAAGGAATTATTGAACCTAGTTGTTTGTGTTGAGTAATTTTAATAGTTACTATATTTGACGTTTCTTTGGCTTTTGGAATATGTCAATTTGTCACATAAATTCTTAGGCATTTTTTTACATGCCTATTAAAGTACTTACATACTTACAGAAGAGTGTTTGTAAATTTGGATAAAGCGTCTAAAAGATGTTTTTGTGTAAATATTACTTAGTTATTGCCTTAATAGGGGTCATATAGATTGCTTATTACTTGTATCTACAATAGAAGTGAAGCCTGATCAAGTTTGGTTTTGGGGTGAAGATTTTTAAATTTTTGCAAAGGACCTGCATGGATTTTTATTTACATAACATTTTGAGATCATAAAATTTCTCAGGCTGTTTACTGGAGAGATGAAAATATATTTCCCTGTACACAGAATTTCAGTGTTGTTTTTGAAATTTTGGTATCAGAAACTTTTTTCAGACATTTGTTTCTTCTGTGACTCATTTTCTTTTTGGAGGTGTTTTTTTTTTTTTCCACTGTGGATTTGAACCTGGGTCCTCACACGTTTTTGCAAGTGCTTAGCCACTGAGCTGTACCCCTAGCCCATTTTTTACTTTGTATTTTGAGACAAGGTCTTGCTAAGTTATGCAGGCTGCCTCTGGCCTTGAACCTGTGATCCTCCTGCCTTTGTCTCCCAAGTCACTGGGATTAAAGGCATGCCTGGCTGTTGGAGGCTTTTGTAAAGCCATAATATTGGTTTTGAGGAGTGTGTGCCAAAAGTCTTCTCATCTACGAAGCAAATAGGTCAGAGTAGCAGCATTTTGTGAAAAATGTTTTCACTTTCATTTTAAGTAGTTCATGTATCATTCATTTTTATTACTTTTTTCTAGCACACATTTAACATTTACCTTTCAGTTTTAAGTGAACTGATAACTATTAAGATGTCTGTCTTCATAAGAACAATAAGACAATTTTTGTGTCTCCTAAATATAACTTTAATTTCTTTGAAATTAGGATTATTTTTGAATGATTTAAATTATTTCCTGTTTTACATAGAAACATATCAACCCATTGGGTCAGGTCTTTTTTTCTGGTTATGAAATCTTTTATTCCAAATCTGTATTACTTCAATTTAACTTAAATAATGGGGTTCTTGGAAGTAAACAGACCAATGATGTATTCTCATGAAAGTTTATTTTGTGAACTTTGAGTATTTGAGATTTATTTAGAAATCTGTAGATCGTTATATTGCAACACAGTTTTATTGTACATTTATATTTGGTAAAACTTAAAATGGTTCTTAATCATCATCTGTTATTGGAATTTAATTTTTTTTAAAAGTCTGGATTTGGTTATACCACCCATGTAGTGCTCCATATTAAAAAAAAACCAGACACTGAGTATTTTTTTCAATGAGAAGGTGAAAGTTTCAAGGCCAGATGTCCCATAAGAAACACATTTAAAAGGAGACAAATTACAACTAATTATAGAGACTGCAGAAAAAGATTTGCAACACATGATTTAGTGCAACTTAGAACTAATATTTGATATTGGACCATACAGATGGCTACTGCAGGAATGATCAGGTTTCCTGCTTGCATGGTATTTGAGAGCTGAATTTTGTGGTGTGTACAACAAAAGGTCAAGTGTCATGAATGTAAACCACTCTCAAAACAAGTATTTTTTACAGATGTTTAAAATTTTGGGGTAGAAAGGATTTTTGAAAATTGCAGTTGACATTTGGACAAATTATTTAGCAGTGTACACCCCTGAAGAGTAATACTTGGGTTTATGCTCATGATTGGAATTGAAGTTTGAATAAAACCATTATTGATAAAACACTTTTTAAAATACTTTATTTTCAAGTTTTAAGCTTTGATTAATATAGTATGTAATTAGGTTAATTGAAGATGATAGGTTAATGAAGGTACTCAAAGACATGAATATGGAAAAATGTTATTATTAATATGTGGAAATGTATTAAATATGGTTAAAAGATAGAAATATGAGGTTTAGTTCAGATTGTTGTAAGAATACAAAATGATTAAATGCCTTGATAAGAAAGCATGGCTAATTTGTAATGTTCAGTCTAATCCTACCAACATTTGTTGATTGCTTCATCTGCAGTGCACTGAAAACATTGTAAGATATTTAATTTTAGCAAAGACTTCTAGAAAAAGTGATTTATAATGATTCAGAGTGACACTAGTTGTCATGGTTATAAATATACTGCCTTAACATATCTTTGTATTCGATCTTAATTATAGAGATTTTTAGAATGAGAAAGTGACTAAGTTATGTTAGGTAAAATAAAGGTTAACTTGATGTCCACTAGGCATTATTATTATTATATAATTATTTTGTGTTACTGGGGGGTTGAACTCAGGGGCTTGTGCATGTTAGGCAAATGCACTACCACTGAGCTACATCCCCAGCCCCACTTGTAAAAATTTTTTTTGTTATTTTCACAAAGGGTCTTACTAAGTTGCACAGGCTGCCTCTGGCCTGGTATTTATGATCCTCATACCTCAGCTTTCTGAGCAGTTGGGACTACAGGTCTATTCCTTGTACCTGCCCAGAATTATTATTAATACTATGAAACTTTATTCATAAAATATTTATTAATAATTTGTGATTACTCAGAGTCATATCTATATCAGTCATTGCTCCTATGTTAAGATCTTGTGGACTTGTTACTTGTGACCTATCTTTTTCTGTTTTGGGCTTTTGATATACAATTTGATTCATGACACATGTCCATTCTGGTATAATCTAATAAATACTCATGACTCTAGCAGATAACTCAAGAGCTAAAAAATTGCCAATAACTTACATTTAACTATGTATTCCTTTCCTTTTTTGTATTCTTCCTCATTGATTCTTTGTGAACCTCATCTGCAAAATACGACAGGCTTTTCTACACAGTTTTTAAAAAATTCTATGATGAATATGCCTTCTTTGCCTATTGTATTAAGTGTTGTAAAAGTACCTCTTTAACCTAGACAGAGTGGAAAATTTGTTTTAAAATACTTTATAAGCAAGATGTTATGGCACATGCCTATAATCTCAGCCATCCCAGGCAGGAGGGTCACAAGTTCCAGACCAGAGCTAGGACCTTGTCTTAAGATTTAAGGAAAAAAAGGTGGCTGGAGGTATAGCTCAGTGGTAGAGCACTTGCAAATTATGTGTAAGGCCCTTGGTTCTGTTCCTGGTACTGCAAAAACAAATAACAAACAACAACAAGGCTTATTTATTTTGTTTTTATACCATTTACAAAGTAAATGTGTAAAGTCTGTTAATCTAATAAATGCAACCAATTTGTAAGATTGTTTATAGAAGTAATATTATTAATAAAATTAAAAATTGAGTCTAAACCAAAGCTTTAAACTATTGAGTTCAATAATTAAGTTTTTGTTAATGTATGTTCTTTTAAACCCTTTTTAGTACTTGGAGTTATAGGATAAATTTTGCCTATGATCTTTCCTTGCATCTTTAGGTGCTGTGAAAATCCTTTATTGGCTCAAAATTACTGATGTAGACTGTGGGATTTATTGTACTTTATTGATTCTCTTCTAATGCTATAGATTAATGATGATGCTAATGATAATAGCAGATAACAGTCCAGATTCTGTCTATATCATCTTTATTTTAAACTGGGAAACAAGAGTTTCATATAAATAACAGCTCACTTTCATCTAGGGAAGCTCTGCAGGTTGTGGAGGAGATCCATAATCTGGTACTTGGAAATGTGTAAAAGGTCAAATAACCTATATAACTATTAATAGTCTGCAGCTGTAGCCCTGTGTCATCCGATCCCGTCAGATCTCAGAAGCTAAGCAGGGTCGGGCCTGGTTAGTACCTGGATGGGAGACAGCCTGGGAACACCAGAAGCTGTAGGCTTGGGAGAAGGACCTGGCAACCCCCTCCCAAAAATCAATCTGCCATTGAAAACCCTATGAACAGCAGAGAAGCACTGGCAATAGTGTTTCCCCTGTTGTACAGAGGGTCGCTATGAGTCGGATACCGACTCGACGGCACCTAACAACAACAACAACAACTATTAATAAACTTTACAATGCCTGTAGCCGTAGCCCTGTGGAATCTGATCCCATCATATCTTGGAAGCTAAGCAGGGTTGGGCCCGGTTAGTACCTGGATGGGAGACTGCCTGGGAATACCAGGTTCTGTAGGCTCGGGAGAAGGACATGGCAACACCCTCCCAAAAATCAATCTGCCATTGAAAACCCTATGAACGGCAGAGAAGCACTGACAATAGTGTTTCCCTTGTTGTACACAGGGTCCCTATGAGTCAGGATACTGACTCGATGGCACCTAACAACAACAACAAACTTTACAATAATTAATATTATAATCTAGTTGGAAGAATATTTTCTAGTGGCCCAGAAATACCACCTAGGTGTCTGATCTCGTCAGTTAAGCAGAGTTGGGCCTGGTTAATGTTTGGATGGGAAACTACCTGGGAATACTGGGAGCTGTAGGCCCATTTCCAAAACAGTCAGCTATAGAAAACCCTATGAATAGCAGAAAAGCACTGTTAGACATAGTGCCAGGAATGGCACAGTGTCAAGGAGTGTTTCTTTCTGTTGTACATGGGGTTACTATGAGTTGGACCTGCCATGAAGGAACCTAACAATAACAACAAAGTAACTTCCAGCTACTAACCATATTTGCTACCTGTAAGGTTTAGGACTTGAGTTTGAGTTGTCTCAGGAACTGTAGCTGGAATGATGAAGTAAGGTTGGCAGGTGGGACTTCTGACGTTTTGTGCAAAGCAGATGAATGGAAAAAATCAGCAAAGGTAGAGCCAGAAGTCATCAACAGTATTTAGGAATCTGTCCTGGTGTTGGACCAGAAAAGTGGAGAGGTTGTGCAGAATCAAAACCATAACATTGTAATAGAAGTGGAATGGTAGTGGGTATAAATGTCCCTTTATATCCTCAGCTGAGAGAGGAATAAACTATTTCTTTATGATGGAATATTATCTATTGTCGTGAAGAAGTTTTAAATAAATAGATGAATCTGACCTTAGACTTAACTTGCTCTTAATGGGTATGTGCCAAACTCTTCTAATAAATGAAGTATTCATTGTAGTTAGGCAAAGCAAGGAGTAAGATGATTCAGAGCCCTATTTTACTTTAAATATCTTAAGTTGTTGTTGTCAGGTGCTGTGGAGTCGGGTCCAGCTCATAGTGACCCTATGTTTAGCAGAAGGAAACATTCCCCTATTCTGTGCCATGTACATAATCTTTTTTATGTTTAAGCCCATTGTTGCAGATACTGTATCAATCCGTCTAGTGCAAGGTTTTCCTTTTTTTTTTGTTGATGTGCCACTCTCCCAAACATGATGTCCTTCTCCAGGGATTGGTCCCTCCTGACTACATGTCCAAAATAAGATGCAGTCTAGCCATCCTTGCTTCTAAGGAGCACTCTGGTTGCACTTCTAGGACATATCTATTGGTTCTTTTGGCAGTCCATATTCAATATTCATTTCCAACATTGTAATTCAAAAGCATCAGTTCTTCTCCTGTCTCTCTTGTTCATTGTCCAGCTTTCACAACCATATGATGTGAGTGAAAATACCATGACATCAATCAGGCGCACCTTCACCTTCAATGTACCATCTACTTTTCAATACTTTTAAGAGATCTTTTGCCACAGCTTCTCCCAAAGCAATGTGTATTTTGATTTCTTGACTGCTGCTTCCATGGGTGTTGATTATAGAATCAAGTAAAGCAAAA
This sequence comes from Pedetes capensis, assembly GCA_007922755.1. Lineage (NCBI taxonomy): Eukaryota > Metazoa > Chordata > Mammalia > Rodentia > Pedetidae > Pedetes > Pedetes capensis. The sequence goes on along the minus strand of VMDO01001614.1, from coordinate 63,589 downwards.
TCCTGGGCAATCTCAATTTTTTCTCCATTTATTGCAAGGTTGCATCCTGACCCACTTGTAAGAATTTTTGTTTTGTTGATGTTGAGTTGCAGTCCATACTGAAGGCCATGTTCTTTGATCTTCATCAGTAAATGTTTCAAATCTTCTTTCAGCAAACAGAGTTGTGTCATCTGCATAATGCAGGTCGTTAAGGAATCTTCCTCCAATCCTCATGTTGTGTTCTTCTTCAGAAAGTCCACCTTTTCAGATTATTTGCTCAACATAGAAATTGAAGAGATGTGGTGAAAGGATACAGCTCTAACACACATCTTTCTTGACTTTGAACCAAGCATTGTTTCCATGTTTTCTTTGAGTGACTGCCTCTGTTCGAATGACTGCCTCCTGGTCCATGTACGGATTTCTCATGAGTATAATTAGGTGCTCTGGTATTCCCATTCTTTGCAGTGTTATCCATAATTTCTTATGATACACATAGTCAAATGCCTTTGCATAGTTGATAAAACATAGATAGACATCTTTCTTATATTCTCTGCTTTTGGCTAATATCTGTCTGACATCAGCAATCATGTCCCTGGTTCCCTGCCCTCTTCTGAATCCAGCTTGATTTTCTGGCAGTTCGTCTATATACTGTTGCAATCACTTTTGAATGATCTTTAGTAAAATTTTGCTTGCATGTGAGATTAGTGATAACGTTTGATAGTTTCCACATTCTTGTGGATCCCCTTTCTTGGGACTAGGCACAGATGTGGATCTCTTCCAGTCAGTTGGCCAGGTAGCTGTTTTCCAAATCTTTTGGGATAAACATGTTAGCACCTCCAGTGCTGCATCTGTTTGTTGAAACATATCTGTTTGTATTCCATACATTCCTAGAGCCTTGTGTTTTGCCAGTTCCTTCAAGGCAGCTTCCACTTCATCCTTCAGTACCATTGGTTCCTTATCATATGCAGCCTCTTGAAATGGTTGGTCATCCACCAACTCTTTTTTGTATAATGACTCCGCATATTCCTTCCATCTTCTTTTGATGTGTCCTGAATAATTTAATATTTTCCCTGTAGAATCTTTTAGAATTGCCACATGACTCTTGAATTTTTTCTTCAGTTCCTTAAGCTTAAGAAAAACGTGTTCTTCATTTTTGGTTTTCTGTTTCCAGCTCTTTGCGCATGTTGTTAAAATATTTGATTTTGTCTTCTCAAGCTGCCTTTAGAAATCTGTCTAGTTCCTTAACTTCGTCATGTTTTCCTTTCACTTTGCCTGCTTGATGTTCAAGGGAAAGTTTCAGAGTCTCTTTTGACATGTAATTTGGTCTTTTCTTTTTTTCCTGTCTTTTAAATAACCTTTTGCTTTCCCCATGAGTGATATCTTTGATATCATGTCACAACTCTTCTGGTCTATCATTTGTGTCTAATGTGTTAAACCTGTTCTTGAGGTGGTCTCTGGACTCAGGTGGGATATACTCAAGGTCATACCTTGGTTCTTGTACACTTGCTCTAATTTTCTTCAATTTCAGTTTGAATTTACATATGAGCAGTTGATGGTCTGATCCACAATCAGCACTGGTCTTGTTCTGACATTTGATATGGAGCTTTTTCATCATTTCTTTCCACAAATGTTATCAACTTGGTTTTTGTATGTTCCATTTGGTGAAGTCCATGTGTATAGTTGTCGTCTATGTTGGTGAAAAAATGTATTTTCTATGAAAAGATCATTAGTCTGACAAAATTCTATTATGTGATCCCCAGTATTGTTTCTGTCACCAAGGCCATAGATTCCGACTACTTCTTTGTTTCCAACTTTTACATTCCAGTCACCAGTAATTATCAGTACATCCTGATTGCCTGTTTGATGTATTTCAGATTGCAGGAGCTGAAAGAAATCTTCCTTATCTTGATTTGTGGCCTTGGTGATGGGTGCGTAAATTTGAATAATAGTCATATCAACTGGCCTTCCTTGTAAGCACATGGATATTATTCTATCACCAACAGCATTGTATTTCAGGACAGATCTTGAGATGTCTTTTTTGATGATTAATGCAACCCCATTTTTCTTTAGTTTGTCATTCCCAGCATAGTAGACCATAGGATTACTGATTCAAAATGGCCTATGCCAGTCATTGATGCCTAGGTTATCAATGTTTATGCGCTCCATTTCTCTTTTAATGATTTCTAATTTTCCTAGATTCATACTATGTATATTCCACGTTCCAATTATTAATGGATGTTTATAGTTTTTTCTCCTCATTTTGAGTCATGCCACATCACGCCATCGAGGTCCCTGGGGTTTTACTCCATTTCTGTCATCAAGGTAGACTCTACTTTGAGGAGGCAACTCTTCCACGGTAGTCTCTTGAGTGTCTTCCAACCTGGGGGGCTCATTTTCCGGCACTATATCTGACAGTGTTTCTCTGCTATTCAAACGTTTTCAATGGCTAGTTGTTTTGGGAGTGAGTTGCCATGTCCTCCTCCCTAGTCTGTCTCGGTCTGGAAGGTCAGCTGAAACCTTTCCACCAAGGGTGACCCTTCTGGTATCTGAGATACTGGTTACATAGCTTTCAGCCTTATAGCAACATGCAAGCCCCCACAATACTGCAAACAGACGTGTGGGGGAAATATCTTAAGTATATATCTTAAATATTTTAAGACATATTTAAAGAAAGACCAGATTATTTTCTAAGTCTTTCTTGAAATATTTTATTAGGAGAAGTAGATATGTTTGAGTTTTACTCCAGGTGAAACTTATTTTATTCACCAACATATCCTAGCTGCTTTAGTCTTTTTTAGCTTAATTTTGAAAATAATATCTGCAAGTTTAATATTTCTTCACTTTTACTTCTTTTTAATTGTAGGTATGGTTCTTTAAAATTACAGAATCTGGGGCTGGAGATGTAGGTCAGTGGATAGAGTGCTTGCCTAGCATGTATGATACTCTCGGTTTGATCCCTAGCACTGAAAAGAAGGAAGGAAGAAAGGAAAGGAAAAGAAAAAAGAACATTGTGGATTCTCTGTCAAAAGTCTTCATAACCTGAGGTGTTTTTATCTCATAAACCTATGAGTTCTGCTAGAATTTAAACCAAATAAGTGAAAAATATTTGCACATTTGTCTTTTTATTCAGAATTGTTCGGTTTCCCCTGAGCACAAATTATTTTTTGAAGCATTTTAAGTCAGAATCTACTAAGTCAATTTAGTTTAAATCAAATTTTGGTCATTAATAGGTTTAGGTTTTCAGATTTGTTCTACAGTGTACTAATTTGTCGTTTAGCTGTTATGTGCTGTTACATTATCTTCTAAGTCCTTTTAGCACCAAATTAATTTCCTCTAAAGTCACCTAACAACAGCAACAACAACAACAGCAACAACAAGATATTTCTTGGATGTTCAGAAGTCATTTAAACCTATACTAACATGATAGAATTAATAAGATATATTTTCATATTCTATTTCATTTGCAACTCAAAATATCAGCTTTATAAATTGTGATATTTACATAACTAACTGTCCTTACGTTATTATTTTAATTCTTTTCTTTTCCTTTTTAATTTTTTTCCTTTATTGGTAAATGTTGGTGGGGTACAGAGTAATGTGGCATTTGCTTCTTTCATTATGCAACTATTACATCACCTTTGGTTACACTTCATCAACTTACAAGTTTATGGAACCTTTTGACTAATATGTAGTAAAATTCATGCACATATGGGTTATATTCCCCTATTTTTCCCATGTACCGAAAGGCACCTAAGAACAACAACAACAACAAGTAAGGTTTAGCTCCCACATATGAGTGAGATCATACAGTATTTCTCTTTTGGGGTCTGGGTTTGTTCACTTAAGATGATATACTCCAGTTCCATCCATTTTGCTGCAAATAACATTATTTCATTCTTTTTTATTGCTGAGTAATATTCCATCGTGTATATGTACCACAATTTTTTTTTTAATCAATTCCTCTGTTGATAAATGTCCTGGATGATTCTATGTTCTTGCAATTATGAAAAGTGCTGCATTAAGTATGGAAATGCAGGTTTCTCTGTGGCATGATGACTTGTCTCCCATTGGGTATATTCTTAGGAGTAGTATGTTGTTGTTGTTGTTGTTAGGTGCCGTCAAGTTGGTATCCGACTCATAGCGACCCTCATAGGGTTTTCAATGGCTGACTATTTCGGGATTGCCTTGGGAGTGGATTGCCAGGCCCTTCTCCCATTTTTGCGGTGCTGGGAATTGAACTCAGGACCTCAGAGACTGCAATGGAGTGCTCTACCCACTGAGCTAAATCCCAGCCCAGGAGTGGTATAGCTGCACCATATGGCAGTTCAATTTTTAGTTTTGTAAGGTATCTCCATATTGATTTCCAAAGTGGTTGAACCAATTTACAGTTCCACCAACAGTGTCAAAGGGTTCCTTTTTCTCTACATCCTTGCCAGCATTTATTATTATTTGTTTTGTTGATCTTGGCTATTCTTATTGGAGTGAGATGGAATCTCAGTGTTGTTTTGATTTTCATTTCCCTAATGACTAGGGATATTGAACATTTTTTCATGTGTTTTGTAGTCCTTCAAATTTCTTCCTTTGAGAACTGTCCATTCATTTCCTTTGCCCACTTATGTATTGCGTTATTTGTTATCTTGGGGTTTGCTTTCTTATGTTCTTTGTATATTCTAGAAATTAGTCCTCTGTCAGATGCGTAAGATTCAAAGATTTTCTCCCATTCAGTGGGCTAGAGCCTAGACAAGGTAGAAAGAAGATTCTTTAACTATTTGCATGATAACACATTATAAAGATTTGGTTTAAAAATACATATATCAGCTTAAGTCACAGTATCTTTTTTTATTGGAAAGTTTTAATGTACAACTTACTGTGTTTCATTCTAACATGTATTTCATTGTGACATTTCCATATATGCATTTCATTGTACAGTGCACACATAATTTCCCCCTTACTCTCTTGTGCCCCACCTCCCCCATCTCCCACCTCTGCACCAGTGGTTTTTCTCCATGCATGTCTTTTTGTGGGAATATTTTTCCTGTGTATCCTGATTATGATTTAAGTCCAAACTTTTTTCTATAGTGATCTATCTTTTTAAATTGTCAGCAGTATTAAATGAATAATCTAGTCCATTTGCATTATTGCCATCCTTTGTTATTGTTGATATTATTATAATTATTTCCCGAACTGTTAAAGTTGGGCTGTTTACTTTGAGGTCGACCTCTCTGTCATTCCTCATTCCTTGTTGGCCCTCCTCCCCCTTCCATTTTCTCCCATCATTGCTTCCTTTTGCTAGATCCTTCCCCCCTCCTTTCTGCTCCCTAAATTGTCCCTTCTCTGTTAAGTTTACACGAGCTTTTTACTATGTTCCAATTTATGTATAGGATTTTTTCCTTAAGTTTGATTCAGTTCCCATTGACACATTCAAAAGATTTGCAACCACCAAACCAGCTTTACAGAGGATCCTCAATCAGTTACCACGTACAGGTAAGATAAGACAACCCTACATAGATCAAAGAATTGAACAGTTAACATGAGTGGAAATCAAGAAAGCAGTAAAGTAAGCATGAATCAAAAACCAGCAACATGTAATGATTGGGTACATAACAATAGACACTTCTCAATAATTATTATTAATGTAAATGGTCTTAACTCACCAATTAAGAGACACAGACTGTCTAATTGGATGAAAAAACATAAATCCTTGGTATGTGCCATTCAAGAGACTCATCTAACTGACAAAGACTGCAATAGATTGAGACACAAGGGCTGGAAAACAACATACCAAGCAGGGGGGAAACAAAGCAGGTGTTGCAATACTAATGTCAGATAGATTAACCTTCTATCCAAAACTAATTAGAAGAGATAAAGAAGGACACTACATATTACTAAAAGGAACAATCTATGAGGAACCAGTAACGCTACTAAATATATACTCTCTAAATACAGGGGAGGGAGAAGGACCTGGCAACCCACACCCAAAAACCAATCAGCCATTGAAAACCCTGAGTAGCAGAGAAGCAGTAACAATTACTGTTTCGCCTGTTGTTCATGCTATGAGGCGGACACCGACTTGACAGCACCTAACAACAACACAACAAATATAGAGGCAACTAGCTTCAAAAACAAATGTTAAGTGAAATAAAGGACAACATTGGTCTAGACACAATAATTGTGGGAGACTTCAATACCCCACTTTTGCCAATTGACAGTTCATCAAAACAGAAAATCAAGAGAGAAACGGTGAGCTTAATCTGTACCCTAGACCAAGAACTCACAGATATCTACAGAATATTCCTTCCATGTGATGAGGAATACACATTCTTTTCAGCTCCACATGGAACCTTCTCGAAGATAGACCGTATTTTAGTACATAAGAATTCCCTCAGTAAGTACAAAAACATAGAAATTATCCCCTGTACCTTATCAGACCACAGCAGAATAAAATTGGAACTCAAAAGCAAGAATGATACCATAAATTTTACAAATTCATGGAGACTAAATAATACAGTGCTGAATGATCAGTGGGTTATTGAAGAAATTAAAACAGAAATTTAAAAAATTCCTGCAATCAAATGATGAAAACACATCCTACCAAAACATATGGAATACAGCAAAGATAGTTCTAACAGGGAAGTTTATAACATTAAGTGCCTTCATCAATAAGGTGGGGAAGAGCCAAATAAATGACCTAATGATACATCTCAAGATGCTAGAAAGCCAACAACAAATCAGTCCTAAAAGGAGCACTCAGAAAGAAATTACCAAGATCAAGGCAGAGGTATCTCAGTTAGAATCTAAAAAGATAATTCAAAGAATTAATGAGACTAAGAGCTGGTTCTTTGAAAACATTAGTAAAATAGACACTCCCCTGGCCAATCAAAACAAAAAAGAAAAAAACAATGTCGAGACAATCCGAGATGGAAAAGGGATCATAACCACCGACCACAGTGAAATACAGAAGATCATCAGGGAAAACCATGAGAAATTGTATTCCCCAAAATACAAAAATACAGAAGAAATGATAAATTTATGATTTACCAAAAACTATCCCCAGAGGACATGAATGACCTAAACAAACCCATTACATATGCTGAAATAGAAAAGGTAATAGAGTCTCCCACCAAAGAAGAGCCCAGGACCTGATGGGTTTGCAGCAGAATTAATACCTGTCTTCTTCAAATTATTTCAAAAAGTAGAAAAGGAGGGAACACTCCCAAACTCATTCTATGAAGCTACCATCACCCTGATACCTAAACCAGGAAAGGATACATCTAAGATAGAGAATTATAGACCCATCTCCCTTATATTTATTTAAATTTTTTTTTTTTGCAGTGCTGGGAATCAAACCCAGGCCTCCTGGGTTTGCAGTGCTGGGAATCAAACCTATGTCTGCATGGTAGGCATACATTCTACACTGCACCCCTGAATTTCTCTTATTTTGAAATTATACATAATTAGAGGATCTTTCCAGTTCTTCTCCATAGTCTTCTTTTTCCTGTGTTACTTTTAGATCTTTATCATCACTGATTTTGATTTTTACTTTTGCATATTTTTATAATATGTAGTTTCATATTATGTAGCAGTTACATATATTATTTTTTCTTTTAATTTTAGACTATTTTTAGCACATATTTATTGTATAAAATGATGGATTTCACTAAGATGTGTACTTCACTCATATTCACCCTGCCTATTACCCCGTCTTGTCTCCACCTTTCGGTAGTCCCCTTCCTCTTCCAAAGTAGTCCCCATTCTACTTTCATGTCTTATATATACATTTTAAATCTTTTACATATGAGAGAGGATATGAGATATGTTTTTTGGAACTGCCTTATTTTGCTTAATATGATGATCTCCAGTTCCATCCATTTTCCTGCAGATGATTTAATTTCATTCTTTTGTAGCTGAATAAAACTCCATAGTGTATATATGTAATATTTTCTTTATCCATTCATCTCTTGATGGACATCTAGTGTGATTTGTAACTTGGCATTTATTGTGAATAGAACTGTATTAAACATGGATGTTCAGGTATCTCTGTGGTATGGTGACTTGCATTTTTTGAGTGTATATCCAGGAGCGGTATAGCTGGACCATATGGTAGTTCTGTTCTTAGTTTCTTAATGAATCTCCATACTGATTTCTTTAGAGGCTACACTGATACTTAAACTGGTGATATGCTCTAAGCAGAACATAACCAGTGACATCAGGTCATTAAGAGCTGTATTCTTTTTAAGGATGTATCGATATTTCTTTTTGTTGCAAGTGGTTTTATGTTTTAATTTAAACCTTTCTTAAAATATTTTGTCTGTTTTGATTTCAAAATATATATTAACATTTTATAGACACTAAAAACTCTTGTATTAGTTTATTAAATTGATAGTAATTTGAAAAAATCTGCAGCTGTAGCATTGTGGCTTCTGATCCCATGAGATCTTGGAAGCTAAGCAGGGTCAGGCCTGGTTAGTACTTGAATGGGAAACCGCCTGGGGACACCAGATACTGTAGGCTTGGGAGAAGGACCTGGCAACCTCCTCCCAATCCACCCTTGAAAACCCTATGAATAGCAGAGAAACAGTGACAATAGTGTTTTGCCTGTTGTACATAGGGTCGCTATGAGTTGGATACCGACTTGATGACACCTAACAACAGCAACAACAACAACAATTTGAAAAAAATCTGTACTTAAAAGTAATTTCTTGATTTTTTAACTGAAACTTTATTCAATTATAGAACAGAATAAAAGACAAAATATAAAATAGTAAGTTTCAAAGTTAGTTTCTGCACAGCACTTTAGAATACTTTTAAGCACACGGGCATTTTGCATTTAGTAAATGAAGATGTTTTCATGTCAAGTTTCAATGGAAAAATGTGATATTTTCTTTTTGCTGGCTCTGGTTGATTTTCTTGAGGTGGATAGGGCATTTCAGGTTCTAAAATACCCTTAATCAAAGTTCATATATGAGTAGGAATTCTTTCGTTATATACTCATCGCTTCAATTCAGGAAGAATTAGTTCTCGTCTTAATAGCTTCATAAAATTTAATCCCATTTGTTTTCTATCTAAACTTTCATATATAATGTAAGAATTTACTGCCTCCATATCTGCTTTTTCCTTTTCCTTTTGTTTCTCCTGCTTCTCTTTCTTGTTCTTCTTGATCTTTTACTGTTTCTTCTTTTACTGTTCTTTCTTCTACTTCTTGATTGTTATCTGTATTATGAGAACTCACTGACTGTTGATCATAGTCACAATCATCCAAGTCACTTGCATCTTTGTCCTTTTCATCTAATTCATTCAAAATTTGTTGTGCAAACTCTGGAAATTGAGGATTATGAGTGTTCATAGATGTAGGAAATCATGTGGATGCCATTTTTCAATATTATTGCTATAAGAACTATAATACTGCATAAAAATAGAGGAATAATAATTAAAAAAAAATCTAACATACCCTGGGATGTTAGGTCTCAGAGACCTGAATCCTCTTGTATCTTGTACCACTTCGTTGTTGTTGTTACATGCCATGGAGTCATAGCAACCCTCACAGGATTTTCAATGGATGCTTGTTTTGGGAGTGGATTGCTACATCCTTCTCCCATTTTTGCAGTGCTGGGGATTGAACCTAGAGCCTCAAAGACCTCAGAAAGGCACTCTACCAAATGATCTATACCCCAGCCCCCAGAGGAAACATTATCTGACACTGTGCCATGCTTGGCACTATTATCAGTGCTTCTCTGCTATTCATAAGGTTTTCAATGGCTGATTGTTTTTGGAAGTGGGCTGCCAGGTCCTTCTCCCAAGTCTACAGTACCTGGCATTCTCAGGTGGTCTCTCCCATCCAAGTACTAACCAGGCCCAACCCTGCTTAGCTTCTGAGATATGACAGGATTGGGCCACAGTATTAACATGTGCAGGCTCATACTACTTAGTGAATCAAAATCACACATGCAACTACCTGATAAGCAGGCCTAATTTTAGGAGGTTACTGAAGAGATAAGCATTTGTACAGAATCCCCATGTATAAGGTGAATGTAAACACATTGCTTGGATCTGTTAGACCTGAATACCACTGAAGTGTTAATTTACATTCCTATCAACAGTGTATTAGGGTTTCCCTCACCCATTCTCACCAGCATTTGTTTATTTTCTTGATAATAGCCATTCTAGAAGACTGGGTTGAGATGGAATCTCAGTGCAGTTTTGATTTGTATTTCCCTAATGACTAGTGATACTGAACATTTTTTATGTATTTATTGGCTATTTTTATTTCTTTTGAGAACTATCTGTTAAATTCATTAACCCATTTGTTGACTGGATCATTTGTTTTTTTTAGTGTTTAATATTTTGAGTTCTTTATGTATTCTAGATATATTCTGTAGTCTGTATTTTCATTCTGTTAAGTTTCCTTTGCTATTCCAATGCTTTTTAATTTCATGTGTTTTAATTCTTGCTATTTCAGGGCTATTGAAGACTTTTCTGAAAGTCCTTGCCCATTCCTCTATCTTCACGTGATTTGCCTATGTTTTCCTCTGCCTCTTTCAGAGTTTCAGGTCTTACATTAAGGTCTTTGTTCCATTTTAAATTGATTTCTGTAAATGATGAGAGACAGGGATCTGGCTTCATTCTTTTAAATGTAGATATCTATTTTTCCCAGCACTGTTTGTTGAAACAGATGTCTTTTCTCCAATGTGTTTATGGCACCTTTGTTGAAAATCAGATGGCTATAGCTGTGTGGGTTTATTTCTGGGTCCTCCATTCTATTCTATTGGTCTGTTACATGTCTGTTTTTATGCCAGTACCTAGCTGTTTTTGTTACCAAGGTTCTGTAGCATAATATGAAACCAGATATTATGATACTTCCAGCATTGCTGTTTTTTTCCCTGCAGGATTGCTTTAGCAATTCAGGATCTTTTGTGTTTCCAAATGAATTTTAGGATTTTTTTTCTGTTTCTTTGAAGAATATCATTGGAATTTTGTTGGAGATTGCATGGAATCTGTAGATCATTTTCAGTAATATAACCATTTTCATGATAGTAATTCTGCCAATGCATGAATTTGGGAGGTTTTTTCATCTTCTACTGTCATCTTCAGTTTCTTTCTCCAGTGTTTTAAAGTTTCTATTGTAGAGATCTTTCACTTCCTTGGTTAGATTTATTCTTTTGTGTGTGTGTGTGTGTGTGTGTGTGTGTTTTCCTCTTTAAGGCTATTGTGAATGGGATTGTCTTCCTGATTTCTATCTGAAGATGTTCATTGTTTGGTATATAGAAAAGCTGCTTATTTTTGTATGTTGATTTTTGATCTTACTATTTTGCTGAAAGTGTTTATCAGATCTAAGAGTTTTTCTGGTAGTAGGTTATTAACATATTAAAGTTAATAATATTTCTGTCCAGTCAGTTATATATTTTGAGTTTTTTTAAAAAAGGTTGCATAAATTATTTCTGTGAAAAAATTAGTTTTTATAATACTTTGATAAGACACAAGTTTTCTGAAATAGCCCCAGTCTCAGGCTCATTGCAAATTTTTTTTTTTTTTTTTTTTTTTTTGTGATACTGGGGTTTGAACCCAGGGCCTCACACTTGCATGCTCTGCAAGTGCTGGACCACTGGGCTGCACCCTCAGCCCATTTCTTTTTTTACTTTTTGAGACAGGGTCTCGCTAAATTACGCAGACTGCCTCTGGTCTGGAACTTGAGATCCTCCTGCCTCTGCCTCCCAAGCCCCTGGGATTACAGGTGTGCGCCACCATGCCCAGCGCTCATTGCAATTGTAAATAAATATATGCATGAGATTAATACTTAAATGCTTATTATTTTAAGAACATAATGCTATCAGAATGAAACACATTAAGTTGTACATTAAAAATTTCCAACAAAAAGAACATAATGCTTATTATAAAATAACTAACATGATATTGAATTAAATACAATAAGTTGTAAAAATTAATTCTTTGATTTTGTTTTCCATTTTTGATGCTCCACTTCAGAAACATACATCTATGAATTTCCTCTCCACTATTTACATTATCATCTTTTTTCTCCTTTTATTTTTCCTTTCTCTGTTCTGTATTCCTTATTCACGTCTGTGTCCATGTCATTGTTTGCTGTTTCTGCAGTGCCAGTTTAACTTCTACTTTTATTTATATTTGTTAAAATAATATTTTTATAATGAAATATTTTGTATTTCCAGAAAAATGTGAAAAATAATATTAATATTTCTATTAGTTACTTTTGTGCCACTATGACCAAAATACCTGACGGAAACAACTTAAAAGAGCAAAGATTTATTTCAGCTCATAGTTTCAGAGGGTGAGTCTGTTACCAGAGGGAAGGCATGGATGAGGAGCTCAGTCCATCGTGGCAGGATGTGTTTTGGAGGCTGTTAACATCATGGAGGACCAGGGAGCTAAGAAAGCCAGGCTGAAACTAGGGTGTGGGTATAACCTTCAAAAGCATCCCTACATGACTGACTTGTGACACCTAGGCCCTACCTCGTAAAGTCTGAAGTCTCTACTGAGCCTCAAGACAATTCTTATCTGTAAGCCTCTGCAAACTTAAAAAGAGAGTTACATACTTGCAACATACAATGACATAGAGTAAACATCACATCCACATTCCAAAAAGAAGGAACAGGAGGATAGCATGGAAATATTGGACCAAAAGAAGTCCAAAACCAGTAGGGCAAACATTAAATCTTATAGCTTCATGTCTGCCATCTGGTACATGTGTGGCATCACCTGAGCTCCAGTAGCTTGGGTATCTCCATGCTTATGCCCTTGCTGTTGGCAGCCCACATGACCTCTCTCTTGGGCTAGTCCACCCATTGTTTGTGGATTTCCTTATGAGATGTTCTACATTTCTGGCATCTCCATCATCCTGGGGTCTCCATTGTCACTTAGGTTTTACTTGCACATCTTCATATAGGACCTTGTTATGGGCTTTCTGCAGGGAATGTGATCTTGCTACACATTGCCTGGCCTCACAGGCTTTTCTGAGATACCTTGGAGGGAGAAGCCTCATGACCTTATACCTCTTGCATTCTGAATGCTTGCTAAACCAGCACCACATGGATGATGTCAACTTGTGCTGACACCTTAAGAAGTAGCCAGGCCCCTTTGGAAGATGGTTATAGTGGCTCTGAGTGCATTGACAGTGAACCCAGGAAAACAATTCCCTATGCATCCTTTTGTGAGCAGGATGACCTGGAGGTGGTACCTTTTTAAAAGGAAAGCCTTTCAAATGAGTTTTTGGTTTCACACCCTGGAGCATGGGATAGTAGGAGCCTCAGCAATTCCTGAAATGTCTTCAAGGAATCCTTCCTATAGTTCCCATGCAGAGTGCTTGCCTTCCCTTTCATGGCATTAATTTTCTTTAGCAACCCCAATCTCTTTTCAACTTTAAAGGGCTCCTTTTTTTTCCCCCAAATTGTACACTTTTCACATATTTCTGCTCTGTGTTTTGCTCTTTTTTCTCATTACAAATCTGGCTAAATGCAGCCTGTAATAATTATGCTGCAGCCTTAATAGTATGCTGTCTTGTAATTTCCTCTACCAAAGTAATTAGTCTATTACTTTTTAATTAGTCCATTACGTTTTTCTGAGGCAGAGTTTCAGGACCTAGGCACCATGTAGACAAATTATTTTGCCAGAATGCAACATGAATGGTCTCTAGTCCAATTCCCAATAGAATCTTTGTTCCCATCTGAAAACTTATGAGCACAGTCTGCATTTCTACCAGTGTTCTGTCTTCTGACCTCCCATCATAATCACCCATTAAGCTCTTTTTATAGCATTCATGGGCTTCTCAGTCTGCATCTCGAAATGCTTTCAAATTCTTCCTGCAAACCAGTTTCAAAGGCCTCAGAACCACACGGTCAGGTGAAGGCACAGCAACAACCCTACTTTTGTGGTCCTATTTTCTGTATTAATTACTTTTGCACTGTTGTGACCAAAATATCTGACATAAACAACTGGAGGGAGGAAAGATTTATTTTGCCTCATGGCTGGCTGGCTGGCTGGCTTTCTTTCTTTCTTTCTTTCTTTCTTTCTTTCTTTCTTTTCTAATTTATAAATGTTGGTGGGGTGCAAAGTTATAAGTCATTTGCTATATCCATTATGCCACTGTGACATCTCTTTTGCTTATACATTCATCATTTTATGTAATTTACAGAACAGTATAAACTAAAGAAGAAAAGAAAAAGTGTAGGAATTTTAATTAATATATAATGCAAATTGTATACAATCATGGGTTGTATTCTAATTGAATTTTTCTTCCCCCACTTTTTAGGTATTCATATAGTTGTATTCTATATTTTGAGATTTTTCCCTTCCCTCTGTACCTCTCTACATTATTTCCTCTCCCCTTCCCCCCAACCTCCACTCTTACCTGCTGATCCTTTCCCCCTTTCTTTCTGATCTGCTTGTATTTTCCATTCTTTGATAAGTGTGATTGTCCATTTTTTTCTGTCTTTCTTTATGTCTGTCTGTCTATCTGTCTATCTGTATGTTTTCTTCCTATAAGTTAGAGTTAGCTCCCATATGTGAGTGAGAACAATTGTATTTCTCTCTTTGAGTCCAAGTCAATTTGCTTAAAATGATGTTCTCCAGTTCCATCTATTTTGCTGCAAATGAAATAATTTCGTTCTTCTTCATTGCTACTATTCCATTGTGTATATATTGTTGTTGTTGTTAGGTGCCGTGGAGTCGGTATCTGACTCATGGCGACCCTCATAGGGTTTTCAATGGCTGACTGTTTCGTGATTGCCTTGGGAGTGGATTGCCAGGTCCTTCTCCCATTTTTGCAGTGCTGGGAATTGAACTCGGGACCTCAGAGACTGCAGCGCAGTGTTCTACCCACTGAGCTAAATCCCAGGCCTGTGTATATATACAACTTTAAAAAATATCTGTTCCTCTGTTGATAAGACATCTTGTTTGATTCCATCTCTTGCGATTATGAACAGTGCTGCATTAAATATGGAAATGCAGGTGTCCCTGTGGTATGATGACTTGTCTTCCTATTCCCCTCGTGTTAAATTCAGCTCCTTCATGAACCTCTTGTAGTTGTAGGTTGTGTCTCTTCATTTTGTCAAAGACCTCTTGAAAGTATTGATCATAATGCCTCATTTTTCTGTCTTTCTTGGCATCTGAATAGATAAGATCATCAACTTTTTCATCAGTATAAGAAATCTTATTTTCAGCTTCATCCAACTAGATACCAAGCATTCCACTGTTGTTTTAAATTGTTTTACTGTGTTTTGTAATTCCAGTATTTCTGTTTGATTCTTCTTCAGGATCTTGATTTCTTTACTGAATTTTTCTTCTAAGTTAGATGCTTTTTTGTTCAGTGTTTCAATTGCTCTCTGTGTTTGGTTGTGGTGTGTTTGAGGTCTTTCAATGTATTTGTAAGCCTATTTCAAATCATTTTTCTGACATCTCTAAAATTTGGGTCACTTTAAAATGAACTTTTGAAAGGTTTTGGTCAATTGAGGCTTTGTCTCCATCCTGTTTTTTCATGTTTCATGTGGTTTTAGGTTGAGGCTTTTCCATTAGTTGGTCTGAATATTATTGCCCTGTTATACCTGGGTTTGCCCTTGGTATAATGGCTTCTTTTGGGTTCTTGGACTCTGGTTTAACTCAGACAGTAGAGAACCTTCTGCTGCTAGAGTAATTGCTTCATCCACTCTTGCCTTTATAATTTTGATTGTTCTTGCTTGAGGCCTGGTGTTCTTTAAGGAAATACCTCTTCCTTATAAGTAATATATGTGTTTATGTATGGCTATGCAAACTTTCCAGGAGGTCTAGCAAATGCGAGGATGGGAGATGTCTTATTTTGGTTTTCATGAATAAATTTGAGAAATATTGATTGAGTAAGGTAACCTAAATTGACTAATGGTTGGAAATTATGATTAGTAAGTTGGTGGTGAAAGGTTTCGAAGTCTTGAGAAGTAGAAAGAGATATAAAGTGGTGTGGGGGAGATCTAAAAAGAGATCAATGGAATTAACTAACTAAATAGGCACAAAAAAAGGAAGTAAAGGAAATAAAGACTAATGTAAGTAAAGACTAATAAAAACAAAAAGGAAATAAAAACAAATCTAAATAAAGACTAAAGGAAATAAGACTAATCTAAAGACTAATAAAATAAAGAAAGCTCACCATGTACTACTTCAGACTATGTGACAGTCATTCAGTTCGTTATGACTTTCACTTGCTGTCCGGATGTTGTGAAAGAGCTGTCCCAGGCTTTGCTTCCCTCCTCTGTTGCAGCTTATTTCTCAGAGAGGGCTTGTGCCCTCCAGATCTCTTTACCCATTAGCTAGATAATCCAGTTCTGGTGCCTCTGACCCGTGAACCGTCATGATCCCTGCTGGGTTCCCAGGTGTAGTTCCCTTGGTGACCTCTCTCCCTGGTGTTTTGTGCTGCCAACCCTTGTACACTAGTACTCTTGGGGTAATTACAGTTTACAAAGCTGGGCTAGTGCTGTATAGTGTGCCCACTGTGAGTGTTTGGATTTTGCTACCCAACACAAGGAGGGAGAGTTCTCCAGGCCCTTTTGGACCCGTTGCACAGTGCTCTAGCAGAAGAGGAGCCTCCTCGGGGTTACAAGTTGTTGAAATAGGCTCAGTACCTCCAATTTCTCAAGGCCTCTGTTAGCTCACCTCCTGGATTGTTTAATTAAGTAGGCACGATCTGGAGCACTCCCTAAGTCCTCCTGGAGCCTCTTGGTTTTGCGGTACCCACAGTCTCTTCCCTCTTTTCAGGGTAGCCCTTGGCTAGGCTCAGGGATTGTTTACTTGAATGGACAATGTCCTGTGTACACTATGGCAAGCAGCTCTTTAATTGACTCAGGCTGTTGTGAGGGGGAGGACTGGGAAGAGTGGCCTCTCTTTGTATCACTATGTCCACTTTCTCAGCATGGCTGCTCCCCCTTGGGCTATGGCTGAGTGTTCCTGCAGTGTTTATTGTTAGATCAGCCTTGGATTTTCACTGTTCTGCTGTGCCTTTCAGGGGGTGCCCATTTACCTGCACTGTGCCAGTCTTTCCCCATTGAGGCAGACTCTGCTGGACCACCAGTCTTATTCCTTGTAGTACCTATCTCCAAGAGCTCACACAGGAGCTGCTGAAGCAGTCTGGTCCACAAATTAGCTCCTGATAGTTTATGGTGTAGTTCTTATTTCGTGTGTGTCACATCCATGCCGCAACTCATTTGAGTAGATAGAGGTTTGCCCCACACTCACACTGTTTGCCCAGGGTGGGCGCCTCTGAAGGCCCCACTGGTTCCACTTCTTTTCTTTTTTTCCCTTTATTAGTAAATGATGATGGGGTACAGAGTAATACAGCTTTGGCTTTTTCCATTATGTATCCTTTGTGTCACTTTTGGCAAAACTTTCATCAACCCACAGAGTTTATGGAGCCTTATGGCTAATATGTTGTTGTTGTTGTTAGGTGCCGTAGAGTCGAGTCCGACTCATAGCAACCCTATGTACAGCAGATCGAAACACTTGCAGATTCTATGCCAGGCAAACGATCTTATTTATGTTTAAGCCCATTGTTGCAGATACTGTGTCAATCCATCTGGTGGAGGGTTTTCCTCTTTTGCGTTGACCTGCCACTCTCCCAAACATGATGTCCTTCTCCAGGGATGGGTCCCTCCTGACTACATGTCCAAAATACATAAAACCAGTCTAGCCATTCTTGCTTCCAAGGAGCACTCTGGTTGCACTTCTTCTAGGACAGGTTTGTTGGTTCTTTTGGCAGTCCATGGTATATTCAATAGACGTCTCCAGCACCACAATTCAAAAGCATCAATTCTTTTTCTGTCTCTCTTGTTCAATGTCCAGCTTTCACAACCATATGATGCCACTGAAAATACCATGGCATGAGTCAGACACACCTTCGTCTTCAATGTGACATCTTTGCTTTTCAATACTCTAAAG
>VMDO01001614.1:0-45585 GCA_007922755.1 Pedetes capensis | reverse complement strand
GCAAGCAAAGCAAAATCTTGGACAACCTCAATCTTTTCTCCATTTATTGTGAAGTTGCGTGCTGACCCAGTAGTAAGGATTTTTGTTTTGTTGATGTTTAGTCGCAACCCATATTGAAGGCTATGATCTTTGATCTTCATCAGTAAATGTTTTAAATCCTCTTCACTTTCAGCAAGCAGAGTGGTGTCATCTGCATAACGCAGGTGTTAATGAGTCTTCCTCCAATCTTGATGCCACGTTCTTCCTCATAAAGTCCTGCTTCATGGATTATTTGCTCAGCATATAAATTGAAGAGATAGAGTGAAAGTATATAGCCCTGACGCACATCTTTCTCAACTTTAAACCACTCAGTGTTTCCTTGTTCTATTTGAACAAGTGCCTCCTGGTTCCTGTACAGATTTCTCATGAGCACAATTAGGTGTTCTGGTATTTCCATTTTCCGAAGTGTTATCCATAATTTGTTATGATCCACACAATCAAATGCCTTTGCATAGTCAATAAAACATAGATAGACATCTTTCTGATATTCTCTGCTTTCAGCTAATATCCACCTGACATCAGCAATGATGTCCCTGGTTCCCCACCCTCTTCTGAATCCCACTTGATTTTCTGGTAATTCCCTGTCTATTTACTGCTGCAGTCGCTTCTGAATGATCTTTAGTAGAATTTTGCTGGTGTGTGATATAAATGATATTGTCCGATAGTTTGCACATTCAGTTGGATCCCCTTTTTTGGGAATAGGCACAAATATGGATCTCTTCCAGTCAGTTGGCCAAGTAGCTGTTTTCCAAATATGGTGGCATAAACATGTTAACCCCTCCAGTACTGCATCTGTTTGTTGAAACATCTCTATTGGTATCCCATCAATTCCTGGAGCCTTGTGTTTCGCCAGTTCTTTCAAGGCAGCTTCCACTTCATCCTTCAACACCATTGGTTCCTGTTCGTATGCAACCTCTTGGAATGGTTGGTCATCTACCAATTCTTTCTGTATAATGACTCTGTGTATTCGTCCCATCTTCTTTTGATGTTTCCTGCATCATTTAATATTTTCCCTGTAGAATCTTTCACTACTGCCATTCGAGGCTTGAATTTTTTCTTCACTTCCTTAAGCTTGAGAAACACAGAGCGTGTTCATCCCTTTTGGTTTTCTGCCTCCAGCTCCTTGCATATGTCATTATATTGTTTTTTGTCTTCTCGAGCTGCCTTCTGAAATCTTCTGTTTAGTTCCTTAACTTCATCATGTCTTCCTTTTGCTTTAGCTCCTCGAGGGCAAGGTCCAGTGTCTCTTTGGACATGTAATTTGGTCTTTTCTTTTTTTCTTGTCTTTTTAAGAACTTGTTGCTTCCTTCTTGAATGATATCTTTTATGTCATGCCACAACTCTTCTGGTCTCCTATCATTTGTGTCTAATGCATTAAACCTATTTTTGAGGTGGTCTCTGAACTCAGGTGGGATATACTCAAGGTCATACCATGGCTCTCATATACTTGTTCTAGTTTTCTTCAGCTTCAGTTTGAACTTGCATATGAGAAGTTGATGGCCTGATCCATAGTCAGCACCTGGTCTTGTTTTGACATTTTGTATAGAGCTTTTCCATCATCTCTTTCCACATATGTAGTCAATTTGATTCCTGTATGTTCCATCTGGTGAAGTCCATGTGTATAGTCTCCGTTTATGATGTTGAAAAAATGTATTTGCAATGAATAGGTCATTGGTCTGACAAAATTCTATCATGCGATCTCCAGCTTCGTTTCTGTCACCAAGACCATATTTTCCAACTACTGAGCCTTCTTTGTTTCCAACCTTTGCATTCCAGTCACCAGTGATTATCAGTATGCCTTGATTACATGTTTGATCTATTTCAGATTGCAGAAGCTGATAGAAGTCTTCCCTTTCTTCGTTTGTGGCCTTAGTGGTGGGTGCATAAATCTGAATAATAGTCATATTAACTGGCCTTCCTTATAGGCGTATGGATATTATTCTATCACTGACAACATTGTATTTCAGGACAGATCTTGAAATGTGTTTTTTCATGATGAATGCAATCTCAGTTCTCTTTAGTTTATCATTCTCAGCATAGTAGACCATATGACTATCTGACTCAAAATGGCCTATGCTGGTCCATTTTAGCTCACTGATGCCTAGAATGTCAATGTTTATGCACTCCATTTCTCTTTTAACGATTTCTAATTTGCCTAGATTCATACTACGTACATTCCATTTTCCAATTATTAATGGATGTTTACAGTTGTTTCTCCTCATTTTGTGTTGTGCCACATCAGCAAATGGAGGTCCCTGGGGCTTACTCCATTTCCGTCATGACGGTAGACTCTACTTGGAGGAGGCAACTCTTCCCCAGTAGTCTTTTGAGTGCCTTCCAAGCTGGGGGCCTCATTTTCCGGCACTATATCTGACAGTGTCTCCTTTCTATCCATAGGGTTTTCAATGGCTAGTTGTTTCGGGAGTGGCTCGCCAGGTCCTACTCCGTAGTCTTTCTTAGTCTGGAAGCACAGCTGAAAACCTGTCCACCATGGGTAACCTTGCTCATGTCTGAGGTATCAGTGTCAGAGCTTTCAGCCTCTTTGCAACACACAAGCCCCCAAAGTGTGGCAAACTGACAAAGGTGTTGGGGGTGAAGCATAGCACAAGGATATAATAAATTGATACCACTAGTGTAAGGTCCTTAAAGGCAGGAAATTTTCACTTGTTTTGTTAAATACTAGAGTAAATATTTGAGATCAATTGAACAATTTGTCCCTGTTGGTCGAATTTTTCAATTGTGAACAAGCCCTCTGGGTCAAATTCAATTTTTTTTAGTAGTTTTATTTTTGAAAAATATTTCATTTCCCTTTTCCCAATGTATAGAGGTTTATTTCCAGGTAGACTGTGGCCTATTATTGCTAGTGCTTCAAACCTACCAGCCATTGACTTCTTAAAGCAGTGTAATTTGTTATCTGTGACTATTGCTGAAACTGAAATTTTGGCCCATACTGTGGTCAACATCTGCAATTTCTGTTGTAAAGAATGCAGGCATTACTTGTAACTGCATCTGATATGTCTTGATAGCCCAGATCTTTCCTTGCAAGGTGACAATTCTGTTTAAGTTACAAAATTAAATATTATTGCCGCCATACCCCAGAGAGGGATATGGGTTTGGGGTATCATAGATACTACCCATCAACCAGCTATGAGTTATCTGGAAATTATTGGCAACTATCCTGCCCATACTTTGCGACCTGTTTTGTATTGCATAGCTCAGTCTAGTTCTTTATTTACTCAAGTTCACAGGCTTTATAGTAATATTTATGACAGTATTGATCTCCAGTGTGCTCAGGTTAACAACAGTGATTCCAGCTTCCTTCTCACATCACCTCTTGGGTTACATAACCAAAATGTGGAATCCTGTCAGAACAAATGAAAAACAAAGTACAAAGACCTAGAGACAATTTATGGAAATATATTGGATTCATTTTTGTCTGAACTTAGGTGGCATGATCAATTTGGAAATAATACTTTCAGTCTCCTTACTGCACAAATCAGAGTAATATCCTGTTAACTAATAGGATGTTTGACTTTTGGTTTTAGTATGTTTTATTACAAATACCAAGGGACAAATTCATTAGTTGAAAACATCTGAGAGACTTACTGTTCAACTGATCCAATATTTTCCAGGTGAATGAATCTTATATATCTGATGTTAAAACCTCAATGTTTAAAAATGTTCATTTGGTACCAGCTTGGGTCAAATTTGACAAAATGGTCTAGAACTATTATTTAAATCAATAGATGAATTCCACCAGAACTTGTGGTCTGCTGATACCTTTGGCTATTGTAGCTCCTGGTATGGAGGGCAAGAATTCACCTGATTTAGTAAATACTGAAATGGTCAAAAATCCGTTAACAGGAGAGAAAAATGGAAATAAAAGACCTAAGTATTTTACAATTCAATAATCAATGTATGATTAAGTCATCCTTAAACATTTTGTGTTTATAGCCACTGGTGGAGAAAATCCTCCTGTGGGAATGTATATTACTGAGAAATTTGTGAATTGTAAGTTCCAAAGTTAAGGTGGTAGGTAAATAAGGAAACTAGGAAATGTATTTGGAAAGTCATAAGACTAAATGTATAGTAGTGCTCTAAAATATTTAAGACTGATAAATATTTTAATCACCCTTTGTCACATTTTTGCAATGAGGTAGAAAATGATTTGATAGCTAAATTTCATTATGGGGCACATTTTCTTTCTGAGAACAAAACACTTAAACCTTGGTAATACTTATAACTAAATTTATATAGGAATTTGTTAGGTAAAGTATATTTATAGAGAATGAAACACAGCAATTGACCAAAAAATACTTAAATACAGTAAATGATATTGGGATGTTCTTTTCAAGGAGATGCTTTGGGTTTATAATTTAATACCTTTATAATGAATGTAGATTGTGGATTGTAATGTTTTAGTAAGAATGAAAATATTGAGCATAACAATTTTTATAAGAAGAATGGTATTATGAAAGATTGGGAGTAAAATTAGTTTTTTGAAATAAATACAAAGAATCCTTCACTAGTGCATCATTAACTACTATATTACATTTTTTATATTACATTTTTTCTTGAGAGTATAGAACTACAAAAGAACATGTTCTTTCTTGAAACCTTGCCACAATTTTGTATAGAAATTTTTTTGAGTAAAATGAATGTGGAATAGGATAAGAAAATTAAGAGGGAAAATTATAAAAAATTCCCTCTCTCTCTCTCTCTCCCTCTCTCTCTTTCTCTCTCTCTCTCCCTCTCTCCCTCCCTCTCTCCCTCCCTCTGTCCCTTCCTCAAATGGAGTCTCTTTATTTTGCCCAGGATGGGCTTGAATTCCTGAGCTCAAGCAATTTTACTGCCTCAACCTTCCAAGCAGCTAGGATTACAGATGTGTGCTACATCATCTAGCTTTAAACATATCCCATTGAAAACCTTATGAGTAACAACAACATTCTTTAGTGACCTATTTTTTTTTTTCCCTTTGGTATTGAGAATTGAACCTAGGGCTTTGCAGATAGTAAGTAAAATACTCTTTTTGTTTTGTTTTGTTTTGCTCTGTGGTACTAGGGGTTGAACCTAGAAAACCTTCACATTAATGTGGAAAAGGACTTAAAAAGATACTAAAAATATAAGTGACCCCAGATATAATCTGGTTATAAAAGCATATGAACTATTATATGCCTGTATAATAATAGAACTACTTATATTTGAGAAACAAATGAAGAAATAAAAGTAAAATTTCCCCAAAGCATTAGTGGTCATGCGGCTGATTAAAAGTAATGAACATGAGCCAGGCGCAGTGGCCCATGCATGTAATCCCAGCGACTTGGGAGGTGGAGGCAGGAGGATTGCAAGTTCGAGACCAGAGGCAGTCTTTGTAATTTAGCGAGACCCTGTCTCAAAAAGTAAAAAAATGGGCTGAGGGTGCAGCTCAGTGGTCTAGCACTAAATAAATAAATAAATAAATGGATAAATAAATAAGAAAGAAAGTAATGAAATTATGGAAATGTGTGAAGGGCTAAACAATCTTGTGAGAGTACAGCATTCATGAAACTAGTTCCTTATCTCTCACTTTGTACAAAAATCAATTCAAAATGTATCAATGACTTAATAAGACCTGAAACTTTGAAACTAGTAGAGGAAAACAGTTTAAGATATAGGCATAGGAAATGATTTTCAGAATAGGAGTCTAGTATCTCAGAACATGTGCTGGGATTTGGCTCAGTTGGTAGAGCGCTGCGCTGCAATCTCTGAGGTCCAAAGTTCAATTCCCAGCACCGCAAAAATGGGAGAAGGGCCTGGCAATCCACTCCCATGGCAATCCCGAAACAGTCAGCCTTTGAAAACCCTATGAGGGTCGCTATGAGTCGGATACCGACTCGACGGCACCTAACAACAACAACAATCTCAGAACATAATGGCAAGATTTGATAGATGGAATTGCATCAAATTAAAAAGCTTCTGCATAGCAAAGGAAACAATTACCATAGTGAAGAAACAGACTATAGAATGGAAGAGAATCTTTGTCAGCTATTCATCCAACAGGGGATTAATGTCCAAAATACATAAAGATCTCAAAAAAATTAAGCACCAGAATAATAAATAACCCAATCAACAAATGGGCAAATGAATTAAACAGATATTTCTTATAGGAAGTACAAATTTCCAATAAATGTGTGATGTTCAATATGTTTATACATAAAGGAAATACAAACCAAAACTACACTGACATTCCATCTCATTCCAGTCAGAATGGCTATCATAAAGAAAACAAACAACAAATAATGGTGATGATGAGTGATGATGGTGAGATGGTGATGAGTTTATCATTCCCAGCATAGTAGACCATATGATTGTCTATTTGGGTTATATTCCCCTATGTTTCAAATGTACTCATGAAGTTGTGCTATTTACATTGAGATCATCCTCTCCCCATTCATCCCTCCACATTGACCCTCCCCCCAACCCACCTGCTTCAATCTTTGCTTTCCTCTGCTATTTCCCTCCCCTTCTTTCTGCTTTTTATATTGTCCTTTCTTCACTAACTTTAATAGTGCATTTTATGCATCAATTTATGTATAGGATTTTTTCTTCCTTTAAGTTAGATTCACCTCTCATATGAGTCAGAACATATAGTCTTTCTCCTTTTGAGCTTGTGTTCATTCACTTAAGATGATGTTCTCCAGTTCCATCCATTTTGCTGCAAATGACCTTATTTCATTTTTTTATTTCTGAGTAGTATTCCATTGTGTATATGTACCATAGTTTTTTTCCATTTTTCTGTTGATGGGCACCTTGGTTGGTTCCATATACTGCTATTGTGAAAAGTGCTGCATTGAATATGGGATGCAGGTGAGTCTGTGGCATGATGACTAGTCTTCCTTTGCGTATATTCACAGTTCTACTTCTACTACAAAGAAGTTCTACTTCTTTTCAATCATTAAATTTTCTGATTTTGGTCTGGGGTTGTAGCACAGTCCTTTTTCACTAAAGTTATTCTCTAGTAGCCCTCCGTTTTGCATAGGGACCTATAAGACTTTCTTTTTTCTTCCCTGGGTAAAGTGTGGCTGTTTTCAGTGTGCTATCTTAACCAGATCCCCTGCCTCACATTTTCAGAAGGTCAGTCCATCATGGTAGGGAAGAAGTGGCTAAGGAGCTCAGTCCATGATGATGGGAGCATATGGTGGAGGCTCTTTGTATCATGGCTTCCCAGGGAGCAGAGAGCCAGGCTGGAACCAGGGGCTGGGTATAACTTTCAAAAGCCTTTCCCCAGTGACTTCTGCCAGGTAGGCCCCATGTTGTAAAGGTTCCACCACCTTCCAGTATTGTACCAGCAGGTGAGGACCAAGTGTCCCAACATGAGCCTATGGGAGTCATTTCATATTCAAACTATAACAGTATACCTCTTTGCTTCACACATAGTTTTAATAAATCTTAACAGTTCACATATTTATTTTAGGGCTTTTTTCCTCACAGAGAAATAAAATTTTACTGATAAATTTGAAGATTGCTCTGAACCTGTCACTATCTCTCTCCTTTCTTTTCCAGAGGTAATCACAATTCCAAGGTTGATATGTCCTTCTTTTATATGTTTTTATACTTTTACAATATTTATAACCACAAGGAAAATATATACATTTTGCATCATTGTCAACTTTAACTGATGGAAAAATATATGTATTATTCTACAACATGCTTTTTCCAAACTCAGTATTTTAAGATTTGTCCATATTGATGTTTCTCTAGTTTAATGATTATATAATATAGTAATGAATATTGACTATTGATCCTGTTGTGAATATTCTTTTTTATGCCTTGTGTAAAGGTTTTAGAATTTTTTTTTTTTTTTTTTTGGTACTGGAGGTTGAACCCAGGGCCTCACGCTTGCATTCTTTGCAAGTGCTGGACCACTGAGCAGAACCTCCAGCCCATTTTTTCAGCTTTTGAAGCAGGGTTTCTCTAAGTTACATAGACTGCCTCTGGTTTCGAACTTGTGATCCTCCTGCCTCTGTCTCTGGAGCTGCTGGGATTACAGGCATGCAACACCACACCTGGCTTAGGTTTTAGAATTTTAAAATAGAATTTTACAGTCCAAGTTTATGCACAAATATTTTGCCACATACTTAGTATTCTTTAGGTTATATTCCTGGAGAAAGCATAAAGGAATTTGTATTTATTTGTCACCAAATGAATACATAATAGTTTAATGCTTAAGTTTTTCTGTTGTTGTTGTTAGTTGCCATCGAGTCTGGTCTGACTGATTGCGACCCTACGTATAACAGAACAAAACACTACCCAACACTGTGCCATGCCCGGCACTAGTGTCAGTGTTTCTCTGTTATTCATAGGGTTTTTGATGGCTGATTATTTTGGGAGTGAGCTGCCCAGTCCTTCTCCCAAGCCACAGCTCCTTGTATTCCCCAGTGGTCTCCTATCCAAGTACTAACCAGGCTGGACCCTGCTTAGCTTCTGAGATCTAATAGGATCAAATACCAGGGTGATATGGCTTCTAGTCTAATGGTTATGAAATGGTATCTCATTATTGTTTTATCTTTTTTGTGATGTTTCTTTCCTTTTCTGTGGTTGCCTGTTAAGTACCTTCATCTAATTTTCTTATGTTAATGTTATATGCCATATAATTAAAACCAGCTATTCTAGTGTGGTGGTGCATACCTACTTTCCTAGCACTTGGGAGGCTGAGGCAGGAGAATAGTGAGTTTGAGGCTAGAGGCAGCCTGTGCAACTTAGTGAGACCTTGTCTCAAAATGAAAAACAATAAAAAGGGGTGGCTGGGAACAGGTCAGTGGTGAACCACTTGCCTAGCATATGTGAAGTCCACGGTTCAACCCTCATGTACTGAAAAAATAAACAAACAAACAAAAAAAGACAAAAACGAAACCAAGGCTAACTATACAGTTATGTTGTTGTTAGGTGCTGTGGAATCAGTCTAATCCATAGTGACCCTCATAGGGTTTTCAATGACTAATTGTTTTGGGATTTCTTTGGGAGTGGATTGCCATGTTCTTCTCCTATTTTTTGCAGTGCTGAGGATTGAGCCCACGTCTTCAGAGAGTACAGAGCAGCACTCTACCAACGAGCTAAACCTTAGCCCCAACTATGTAGTTATATCTAAGTTTATAAGCAGTATATTATATATTGCATATCTTATATTTTTTCTTTTTATATTATAAGAATCCTTTATTCAGAATACCCAGTTTTGTTGTGCATCGAGTATGTTGCAGATATCATCTCTCAATCTTTGGTTTTTCTTTTAACTTTATTTAATTGCCTTATTGTATAGAATAGCTTGGGGCTGGGGTTTAGCTCAGTTGGTAAGAGTGCTGCTCTGTGCTGTCCGATGCCCTCAGTTCAATCCCTAGCACCCCCCAAATGGGAGAAGGACATGGCAGTCCTTTACTGAAGCAATCCTGACACAATCAGGTATTAAAAACCCTATAAAGGTCGCTATGAGTCAGACCTGACTCCACAGCACCTAACTACAACAACAAACAGAATAGCTTATTTTATCTCTAATGAAGTTGGACTTTTCAGTTTTTAGTTTTATGCTTTTGGTTATTTTGTTTTATGGGAAAATTTCCACTGACCTGTGGTCATAATATTTGCCTATGGTCTCTTCTAGTGGTTATAAAGGTTTGTTTTTCTCATTTATATCTTTTAAATTACTGGAATTTGTTTTAATGTGTAATATAAGGGAGAGATATACAAACTACTTCTCTCTGTACCATTTGAATGATGTCTCTTCTCCACTGATTATTATGCCATCTCTGTCATATCCTAAGTCTACCTATATATCTGGCATGTTTCTGGGCTGCGTTCTCCATTGGTTTGTTTAAATTACTATGGTTTTAAAATGACTCATCATGTGGAGGTAATTTCTCCCACTTTCTTTTTGTGTTGTGTGTTTGTGTGTGTAGGTATTATTCATTTAGACTTCTCTGTGAGGAGCCTAAATAAGTTAATTGTGAAATCTCTTTTTGTGTGTGTGTGTGTGTGTGTGTGTGTGGTACTGGGGTTGAACCCAGGGCCTTGCACTTGCATACTCTGCAAGTACTGGACCACTGAGCTGCACCCGCAGCCCTTTTTTTTTTTTTTTTTTTTTTTTTTTTTTTTTTTTTTACTTTTTGAGACAGGGTCTTGCTAAATTACGCAGACTGCCTCTGGTCTTGAACTTGCGATCCTCCTGCCTTCGCCTCCTGAGCTGCTGGGATTACAGGCGTTTGCCACCGCATCCAGCAATTGTGAAATCTTTTAAGGCTATTCTAGTAAATTGTTTTTCTAATATATTTTTATTTTTTTTGAGAGAGCATCTAAGTTGCACAGGCTGCCTCTGACCTTGAACTTGCAATCCTCCTTCCTCAGCCTCCCAAGTCATTGGGATTATAGGCCTTTACCGTGGCCCCTGGCTTAGAAAATGTTATGGTTTGAATATAAGATGTCCCCCAAGATTCATGTTCGGATGCTTGGTCCCTAGATGCTATAATAGGAGGCTTTGGAACTTTGGGAGGAGGGTGTAGCTGGCAGAAGTAGGTCCATGTGGGTGTACCTTTGAAAGGGATACCAGATTTAGTTCCAGCTATAACTTCTTTCTGCTCTAGATCCTCCATAATATGAAGCCGTGTGCCACAGGACTTTAGCCACTATGCCTCCCTGTGACTGTGGACTAAAATTCTCTGAACCATGAGCCAGATAAAGCCACCATCTCCCTTAAGTTACTGTGTTAGGTATTGTGTCAAAGTGATGAGAAAAGTAACTAACACAGAAGATTAATCTTATTTTAATTAATTAATTTAGAGACAATCTTACTATGTATACCAGGCTGGCTTTGAACTCATGTCCATCCTCCTGACCTAGCTTCCCCAGTACTAGGATTACAGGCATGTACTACAATGTCTGCCTCCAGAAGATTAATTTTATTAACTGAATTTTGTTGATTATTTTGATATTAGTTTTTTTGAACTGCTTTAGGATAGTGGTTTGGGTGGGTGCTGTGGTGCACACCTGTAATTCCAGTGACTCAGGATGCAGAGACAGGAGGATTGCAAGTTTGAGGCCTGAGGCAACCTTTGTAATTTAATGAGACTCTGTCTCAAGATAAAAAAAAAAAAAAGGAAAAGAAAAATGAGCTGGAGGTGCAGTCCAGGGGTACAGCTCTCGCAGAAGCATGTGAGGCTCTAGGTTTGACTGTGCAGTACCACAAAAAGAAAGGAAGAAAGAAAGAAAAAGAATGTTGGTTTGTATGGTTATTTTCCAGTGCTGGGGATCAAACCCAGGGCCTTTGAGTTATAACTGCAGCCTACAAGGATATTTTGAATAGAACTGGCTGTCATTATCTCTCTATTTGACCGTCTTCACTCTTAGCCTTCCTTTGTTCATCCCTCCTTGCCTAGTAATTTAACTATACTTCTTTTGTCTAGAGTCATGTTTTATTTTTAGAGCTTGGGGCTTTTTAGTGTTGATACTAGGTGATAGCTTTGTTTCTCAATTCTTTTTTTTCCCTTCCTTTATTGGTAGATGTTGGTGGGATATAGTGTAATACAGCATTGGCTTTTTCTATCATGCAACTATTAAATCACTTTTGGTTACACTTTTGCCTGCTTACAAGGTTTATGGAACCTTTTGATTAGTATGTAGCAAAACTTACATGCATATTTATGTTATATTCCCCTATTTTTCCTATGTACTCATGAAGTTGCATCATTTACACTGAGATTATCCTCTCCCCCTTTATCCTTCTACATTGATTCTCCTCCCCTATCTCAATTTTTTAAGGTTTGTTTTCTTCTGACATTCTTTCTGTGCCATTTTATGTTAAGTTCTTGGCAGTAGTTGACAGTATCTCTTTTCAGCCTCCTTTCAAGAACTGGGGCTTTCTCCCATTAGTAGTTTGGAATGTTGAGCTGGGTAACTATCTCCTCCTCTCACAAATGGTTGGTTGTGGGTTCTTTTTTTCTATTGCGATAGAAATTATGAATAGGCAAGGAGCCCCAAGCTCTTGAGCCAGAGGTTTATGGATTGAGTTTACAGATCCAGAGGCTTTAGCTCTAGGCCCCAAGATCTGGAGATTTATTACGGCTTTAAACTATCCAAGTCAGAGTTATAACTTTAGCTGCTTTGGGTATTGAGTGCCAGTATCCAGCAGGTAGTGTTACAGCCACTGAGCTTCAGGTGTGTGGACAACAGCTTGTATTACAGTTCTTGAAGTTTCAGTATTGGTATCCTCAACTCTTAACCTGTGGCTGCTCTTTGGAATTCTTTCAGTGACTGGTGCTCACAATCTTGGCTCTTTGTATTTTCTCACTGTATTACTCACCTCATCATTGCTGTGGCAGAAAAACTGAATGAGGCAAACTTTAAGGGAAGAGATATTTATTGCAAACTATGGTTAGAGGATTTTAGTCCATAGTGGCAGTAGACATGGTAGCAGAGCAGGTATGGTTGGGTCCGTGGTGGTTGACCTTATGTCTTTGCAATGAAGAAGCAGAGAGGACTTACCAGAACTAGGGGTTCAGGTAGAAACCTCCAAAGGTCTGCTCCCAGTGACTCATTTCTATCAATCAAGATCTTGCTTCCTAAGGTTTTATAACCTCCCAGCACAATGCCAACAATTGGGGGGGCTCAACATTCAAACACATGACATTTGAGGGACATTTAGATCCAAACCATAACATTCAGCAGCTGGCCCCTATATGTCATGGCCATCCCCTAATGCAAAATGCTTTTAGTTCAATTTCATAAGTTTCCAAAGTCTTAACAGTCTCAACTATGTTCAAAAGTCCAAGTCTAGTCTCTACTGAGACCCAGTGGAAACTTAAATATCAGCACCTGCAAAACAAAAATTCAGGTCACATACGTACTGCTAACATACAATGGCACAGAGTAAGCACTCCCATTCCAAAATGGAGGAACACGGGCACAGAAGGGAAATTTTGGTCTAAAGCAAGACCAATATCCTGCTGGAGAAACAAGCTCTGTTGGTTCAGATCTGCCATCTGGCACACACTACATCATCTGATTTTGAACATGCTTGTGCGGCTCCACCCCTCTGGCCTTGTCATTTGCGTCACACAATTCCCTTTTGGGATGGTTCCACTACTTGCTGGCAGCTTTCCTGGGCATATATTTCAAGGTACTCATTTCTTTAACATCCAAGGGTCTCCATTGCTGCATAGGCTACACCCTCACAGTTTCATGCCTCAGCTCTTCAGGGACTCTCCACAGGGCACCTGACTCTGGTACACGCTGCCTGGCCTTGAAGACTATCTTCTGGAACCTTGGTGGCAGTCTTCATAACTCCTTAGCTTTTGCATTATGCATGCCTGCAAAACCAGCACCATGTGGATGATGCCTGCTGGAGAGGTAGTTTCACCTTTTGAAACCAAACCTGCAACCATGGCCTCTGAATGCCCCAAATGAGAAAACATTTCCCTCAGCAGACCCTTTCCAGCTGAGTGTCCTGGAGGCACTGGCTTTTTAAGTGAAAGTGTTTTGAATGGATCTGCCAGCTCATATCAGGTAGCCTTAGATAGGAGGGTAGTAATTGACTTATTTTATGCCCTGGGGGAATCTCTATTGCCCCAGCCAAGAGGTGGGTTTCTCTGTACTGTTGATTATCTCTTCAACAATTGAGGCCTCTTTGCCTGAACCAGCCTCATCCACAGTAATCTTAGACAAGCTGCAGCTTTCCCCCTTTTTAAAATGTACATTTCTTAGATTTTTTTGTATGTGTCTTGCTGTGGTTTTTCTTCATTAATCTGGCTAAACATAGCAAGCAACAACCATGCTATGTTGCTTATATCCTGCTGCCCTTGTTGATATTTACTCTGCCAAGTAAGTTAGTCCATTACTTTTGAATTTAGCCTCTCTCAAATCTTTAGGGGCCTGCAGCTATAGCCCTGTGGCATCCGATCCCGTCAGATCTTGGAAGCTAAGCAGGGTTGGGCCTGGTTAGTACCTGGATGGGAGACCGCCTGGGAACACCAGAAGCTGTAGGCTTGGGAGAAGGACCTGGCAACCCCCTCCCAAAAATCGATCTGACATTGAAAACCCTATGAACAGCAGAGAAGCACTGACAATAGTGTTTCCCCTGTTGTACAGAGGGTCGCTATGAGTCGGATACCGACTGGACGGCACCTAACAACAACAACAACAAATCTTTAGGACATGGACAAATTATAGATAAGCTCTTTGCTATAATATAACAAGGATCACCTCTAGTCCAGTGCCCAACAGAGTCCTCATTTTCTTCTTAAATCCTGTGAGCCCTGTCTGCATTTTTATCGGAGGGAGTGTTCTGTTCTTCTGAACTCTTACTAGAACTGCCTCTCAAACTCTGCTTACAGTGTTCCAGTCCCTCACTCAAATCTCTAACCTCTTCCAAACAACTCCTGCAAACAAGTTAGAATGGCCTAGGAACCCGATGGTCAGGTTTCTGCATGGTTATGACTCCACTGTCCTATACCAATAGTCATCTTGTTGTTGCTGTGGCAGAGAAACTGACTGAGGCAAACTTAAGGGGGAAGAGATATTTATTATGGGCTTATAGTTAGAGGATTTTAGACCATAGTGACAGAAGGCACGGCAGCAGGACAGGCATGGCAGGATCTGTGGCCTATGACTTTACATCTGTGCAATCAGGAAGCAGAGAGAGCTTATTGGAACCAAGGGTCTGAGCACAAACTTCCAAAGGCCCACCCCCAGTGGCCTTTCATTTCTACCATGCTAGATGCTACCTCCCAGTGTTCCATAACCTTCCAGGATAGGGTCATCAGCTGGGGACCCAGTGTTCAAATACATTAACATTTGGAGGAAATTTAGAGCTATACCATTACACTTGCTTTCTATAATCCTCCATTGTCTGAGCTCCCTACAATTTATGCTTCTGGTTCCTGTCTGATACTCTTCAGCCAACTCTTTGCTGCTGGTGGTGGTGGTGCTGTTGCTCCTGCCACTGCTTTTGTGGCCGGATCTCCAAGGCCTGTCTTCTTTCAGTGTTACTAGCCCAGCCTCTAGTACCTGCGATAAAGGACACAAATGTTGTTGTTGTTGTTAGGTGCTGTCCAGTCGGTATCCGACTCATAGCAACCCTCTGTACAACAGGGGAAACACTATTTATTGTCAGTGCTTCTCTGCTGTTCATAGGGTTTTCAATGGCAGATTGATTTTTTGGGAGGGGGTTGCCAGGTCCTTCTCCCAAGCCTACAGCTTCTGGTGTTCCCAGGCAGTCTCCCATCCAGGTACTAACCAGGCCTGACCCTGCTTAGTTTCTGAGATCTGACGGGATAGGATGCCACAGGGCTACGGCTGCAGGCAAAGGACACAAATAGGCAATAAAAAAAACATTTGAGAGAAGCTTTTATTCGGCCAAATGTTGTAATATCAGGGTTTAGTAAATGGGAAAGAAACCTCCTGGATTATCCTGACAAGACAGAGAGATATCCTGATTATATAGCTGAAAAGGATTGGGGCATGCTTGTGCTCAGAATGTAATTCCACTAATCATAGTCTTGCATGTGTACAGTTTGCTGTATCACCACTTACAAGCCTTACATCTGCACCAATCACAAGCCTCACTTATGAACCAATTTCAAGCCGTAAGTTAAACATAATACAGGCTTTTTGCTGAGTCACTGGGGAAGTACTCTTCCTCTCATCCTCAGTGAAAATAGTTGCAGGGCAAGCAGGAGCATCTAGAGTTCACCAAGGTTTGTCTTGGCTTGAGTGGAGTTTTCCAAAGTCAGTGCAAGTTGTCTGGGGTGGTTGTGACTGGAACAAGGCCTCCTAAGTCAGGAGTCGTCATGCATGGCGCATGGGTAGCTGTCTTGGTTGCAGTGGTCCTTGCAGCTGGATAGGAGTTTCCTCAAAGTGATTATGGAGTGTTGGAAACAGTTGTTTGGTTGTCAGAAATGTGGCTGCTTGATTGGTTGTTCCCCACTTAAGGTGGCCAGGCACAAGGGAAGAATCTGACAGTTGTCAATCAAGGGCTTAGGGGCTTGCTCCTAACAATTTTGATTATTTAAACAACAAAAAATTAAATGGTGCCTACAATAAGATCTATCATCAAATTAACATTCTCAATAGTAATTACCATTCTTAACCCCTAGCCAAATGCCCCTGGGGAATGTTGGGTTCCCCAGATCTATCTCACTACCTTGCATGGACGTTTTAAGTCCTCTTTATTTCCCATCTGCCTCTGCCAGACTTTCAATCTTGAGCCCTGTTTCATACTCAGTCTGACTCACTGCCTTGAGCTGAGAAAAATTTTCTTCTCTTTTACTTTATTGCTAGCATTACTTGTTTTCGTCTTCTGAAGTTTCCATTTATTACTCTGGCATATTTTCGGAAGCATTAATCCTTGTCTTTTTATTATAAATATACAAGTTTCCAATACCATTTCTATTTATATGAGTCCCAAGTCTTTATCTGATCTGTACTGGTATATACTCAGCTCCCATGTGAGCATATATGTTGGCATGTTATGCTGTCTAAAAATAAAAAAATCTATCAAAAATTGACTCCACGATTTTACTTTAAAAAGTACATCTAAAAAATTTAATTGGTTATTCCCAGGATAGTATGGAGCTTAGAAGTATCATCCTATAAAATTCACAATCAAGCATCTGTTTTCCTAACCTGAGATTTGTAAGGCTTATAAGCATCATTTTGCGATATTAGAACAGATGTGAAAATAAGGTCATGATCCACTTTCTTTATGAGACTGAAAAGATGGTAGTGTCATTGACTAATCTATGGCATAAAGGATAGAGAGAATTTTTTTAGGGGGTGGCAATGAGGGTAGTGTGAAAAGGAGTCAAATCAATTGTGAGTGTATATGTTTTGTTTTAGACATGATTGAATTTGAGGTGCTATGATTTTTAAAAATTACCATTAGTCATTCCCTCAGTTTCTAAGCTTTATAATTTGTTGGTGTTTATGCTGTTGAAGCTTCTTCATCCTGAATGAGGAACTCCCTCTTTTCCTTTCACCAACCATAAGTTTCATTGGCTTGCCAATATAGAGAATAAAGTGTAAATTTCTTGGACTGATATTCCAGATCCTCTACCATTTGCCCTCACTTCTTTTAACAGCATGATATTTTACTCTCTATTTTACCTATGTTGGGCTACCCATTGTCATTTCAGTAAGACATTTGCTTCTTTCTTTTTACCCTTTTGTTCATCCTTTCTGTTTTACTTTTATGTCACTATGACCGAATACCTGACAGAGATAACTTAAGGGAGGAAAAATTTATTTTGGCTCTCAGTTTCAGAGGGTCTATAAGTGGCAAGGAAGATATGCATAGCTGGTGGGGGGATTCTGTAGTGGAGGAGAACTGTTAACATCATGGTGGAATAGGAAGCAGAGAGAGCTGACAGGAACTGAAGGCTGGCTGTAACTTTCAAAGCCCACACTCACTGAGCTACTTCCACTAGTGAAGTCCCTACCTCCCAAAGTTTCCTAAGCCTCTCAAAATAGCACTACCAGCAAGGGGACAAGTGTTTAAACATGTGAACTTATGGTGGACATTTCAGATTCAAACCGTAACATTTTTCTTTTTCCTTTTTTGCACAATGCAGTCTTTTCAAACATCATACTCTTTGTGAGGATTTCCTAACTAATCAAACTCTGAGTGATTTCTCATTTCTCACAATATGTTGTATTTTCTGTTAGGGAGGCAGTGAAGCTTAGTGGTTAGGATTGAGTCATTTAGTAATGGTGTGATTATTAGTCTCTTTATGCTGTAGTTTTCTCTTCTATAAAATGAGGATATTTTTGCATTCATAAGGTTGATTAAGAGGATGAAGAGAGGTATGAGTACAAAGTTTTTAGGAGTATGTGACAAGTTAGAAGTGCAATTTTTTTTTAGCGGTATGTGACAAATTGGAATGAGTGCCACGTTATTAGCAGTATGTGACAAATGGGAAGCATCATAATACAGACTTTTTTTCTATTTTTTTGCTTCTTACCTTTCCCTTTTCCTTACATTTCTGAAGAGAATCCTTAGTTTCCTTATTCTTGAAATTCTCTTTGCCTGGCACATGTAAGTGCTTAATAAAGATACCTGCTGTTTTTTTTTTGTGACATTTAATCACTGGTTAACTTTTAAATTGCTCTTAACTTTTTAATATATCTGTTATTGTTCTTTAAGTAGATAGGTAAAATACCTGGATAAGGGTACCATTTATTGTACTACTCATTTTCTCTAAAAGTGCTTAATACGTACTTTCTTTGCTCAGATATTACTTCTTGAGGTGAAATACATACAATCAATGTACAGTTTTATTAATTTGTTCATGCACTCAATTCTCCCCAGTTAAGTTCTGATAATAATTAGATGATAGGATGTGTTTTAGACCAGAATACTTTTGTATGTTCTTTTGTTCTTTCCTGAATTTCTGCCTATTACACCTTCCAAATCCATGAATGGATCTAACCACTACAGTTTAGTGGTTTTATAAAACAGGGGAGAGGGAGATGGGAATCTGATGTACATTACAGAAAGGATTGTCATAGGCAGCAATAAAGTATTCCTAATGTGCTGCTGTTAACTGGTATGGTTTGATGGTTATATAGCTGTAGCTGTATTCTGTGTCAAGTAGCTATGTAAGTAAAAAGAAGACAAAGGAGAGATAGGTAAAATGGCTCTGGTCTTGTTACTAAGTAGCATGCATGTCAGAAGTAGAAGAGAGGCCCCGCCACACCCAAGTATTTATATTGAGTACTTTTTTATTATTAAAGTATGGCCTAATGAATGTTTCTAATGGTTTTAGTCAGATTAGTTATTCCTCCTTTTGAGGTGATCATGTGTAAGAATACAAGGAATATTCACTCTTTACCCTTCTTCCCTAATTTCTTATAACTCCTTATCCCTATTCTTGATGGGAGAGAAGATGGCAGTGTGGACTAGTTGATGTGTGAAGAGATTGTTTTTACACATTCTACTTTTATTTAAGCATGCTTAGTATTTTTCTTTTTTAATGATTGTCTTAGTGGTTTTCTATAATAAAATCTCTAAGACTGGGTAATTTATAAAGAAGTTTATTTGACTCACTCTTCTAGAAGCTGGAAAGTCTAAAAGCATGGCATTGGCATCTGCTCAGTATTTGGTGAGGGCCTTCTGGTTGCATCATAACATGGTGGAGAGCATCAGATGGTGAGACAGCAAGCATGTCAGCTCAGTTCTCTCTTTTTAAAAAGCTACTCTTTCCATCATGGGGGCTCCACCCTCATGACCTCATCTCATTCTAATTACTTCCCCAGTTCCTCCTGCTCAAATACCATCAACATGTTAATTTGGGGATTAAATTTCCAACACATGAACTTTTGGGAGATATATTCAAACTATAGCAGCAACCTAAATTAACTCTGCTAGTATAGTTGTCTGGGCTGGGATTTAGCTCAGTTGGTAGAGCGCTGTGCTCCAGTCTCTGAGGTCCTGAGTTCAATTCCCAGCACTGCAAAAACGGGAGAAGGACCTGACAATCCACTCCCAAGGCAATCCTGAAACAGTCAGCCATTGAAAACCCTCTGAGGGTCACTATGAGTCGGATACCGACTCCATGGCACCTAACAACTAACAAAGTATAGCTCTCTGCATGTAGAAATGAGATAGAGATTCCCATTTTTTCTGTGAGATCTAATAAATGTGTTCTCTTGTGTTCTTTAAATGTACCTGTAAGTTGTTTTATTTCTTTGGCCTTCTGCTTCTCTGAATGGCATTATTATTCGTAAGTATTCATTATTGCATCTGAAAACTGCCACAGTATTTGCTCCTGGAGAGGACAGAAATGAATGTCCCTAAGTGCTTTATAGCAGTTTATTACCAAGCCCTTTTGAGTATTTGAAGAGATTTTTGGTGTTCAGAGCTGCTAAATGAATCTTAATGCTTCTCTGCTTGCCAGGTTTGCTGCCACAATACTGAAGAGCATAAAGCACATCACTTTCTTAGGTCCATCCTTCAGTTTGTTTTCCTTCAGCTCTTCCTTGTATCTTAACTTACTGTTCTGTTGTTAGCCAAGGACTTGGAATGATTCACTCACTTGTTTTAACTTTTGTTCTCAATCCTATTCACACCTTTGTGAATCTGGTACTTCATGGTTTTCAGGTTTTAATTGACTAGACCTAGAATAAAGGCTAGGGGGATAAGTATGCAGTGTGAATCCATGCTCTGTCAGTATGAAAATAATGGATCTATTTGCATAAGGTGTTGGCCACATTTTCCTTCTGTTAGGCACTTTTGTAAAGAAATGACCTTCTTGCTTGTTTCATGAGGAGCAAAGGGCAGTATTTTCAGAAATAGCTATGTGGTCCTTGAGAAAACATTCTTTTGCAATGAAATATACTTACCAGACATTTTGAAAAAACTGCAACCTAAATAAGAAAGATATAGCTGTAATGTGTTTGGAGTTTAAAATTCTCTCAAAATATTTTAGCTAATATTTTTGAGAATAGTGTTTCTTTTATTAGTAATTGGAAGTTTTCAATAGAGTAAAAATGTGTAATAGTACAAACTGATGCCTACTGATTAAAAGTACATGATGAAATCAAAACTAATGATTGAAGCAGTTTCAGTTTTAATGGCAAATATTAAATTTATTTTCTATTCTTGCTTTGCTTTATTTTTATTTAATTTGGTTGGGGTGGGATTTGAATGGAAGCCCACTTGTAATTGACATAATGAAAATGTAATTGAAATGAGAACAAGTTCAAATTATCAAAAGGATTATTTTCTAATTATAATATGTATATAATCACAATTTCTTAACTACAATTATGAAAGAAGGGTTTACACCTTTGGAAATATTTGTTTCATAGAACATATTCCTTTGAGTACTATGCTTAATGCTCATTTTTTAAGTATACTAAATTTCAGGTCTCTTATACATTTGTGCAAGCAAATAAAAATAGTTTGCTTTTAATGGGCTAGAAAACTCATGTAATATTACTGACAATGTAAAAAGATAAATCACAATAGAAAAAGTTTCGACCTTAAACATAATTGGGAATCCAAGGATATATAGAAAAATATCCCCACAAAAAGACATGCAAGTGGAAGAGAGGCCTTTGGTGGTGGTGGAGGGGTGGAGGGAGGAAGTGCACAAGAGGCTAAGGGGAAACTTACCTGTGCAACATACAGTGAAACACATATATGGAAATGTCACAATGAAATGCATGTCAGAATGAATCACATTAAATTGTACATTAAAAATTTTCCAATAAAAATACTTTTCTTTTAATTTGAATAATAAGTTTGTAGGGGATCTTGATTAAGTGTGTGTGTGTGTGTAACTCTTTGGAAACTCATATTTAGTCTACTCTTTTTGCTACTAATAATGTTTTAAAAATAAAAATTCTTCTTTCTTTTGCTTTAGAATGTTTGTCATCTCGTGTATACCAGATTTATTGGACTGTAGTAGTTTTAGTGCATTTTGGCTGGAATGTTTATTATGACATCACTGTAATCTATATGCAGTATGTGATTTCAGATGGTTTCAGTGTTAAATATTTTCATAATTATGCTAGTTTTGGCAGTTCACTTGGAACTTTTTCACATCTCTTTAATGAAAATGTTTTACTTCTGGGCTTTTGGGGCAACCACATGTTTCAAATATTAGTAGTGTGCTTTTAATGTTAACATTGTACAGAAGTATATGACTGGACATTTTTAAGAATATAAGTTGAACTAAAAGTAATTATAGTAAAAGTTTCATTCACTGTGGTAATCATTTAGTATTTAAAGTCTAAAACATCCTCCCAAATAACAGAAGATGTCATTCTAAAGATGTCATTTGAATTGTGAAGTTATTGTGTTAATTGAAACACTATGATGTTATTTTGGATTAACTTAAAAAACATAAATTCATGAAAGATTTTCTTTGTTGTTTATGATATAAAATATTTCCCTTTTTGCTTACTTGAAGTTTCAGTTTTTTCCCTAATGTATCACTAGCATCTGAAGCCATGCTGTCATGTATAAGATTCACCTTTTGTGTTATTAATGTATATTTCTCTAAGTGTGGCATTGAATAAGAATTTTTGTTTCCTAAAGGGGTCTTCCCATTGTTCTTGTTTTATTCTAGTGTCCTATTTGGCAAATTGAGTGCTTTTTAAAAATTTGCTCTTGACATTTTTCTTTAAATATATAAAATAGAAAAACTAAATTTATCACCATTATTGTAATATTATAAAATGTTATTGAATAGAGATTGAGTTACAGGACACCATCATTTACCCTTTGTATTGGTATCTTTGTTTTCTCACTCCACATGGGTATCTTTCTTTTAAGATAAAATGTGTTTCGTATCTTTAAAAAGAGAAGTTGCCAAGTGCTTTTATTGCATATTACAACCTTTTTCTTCTT
Organism: Pedetes capensis; assembly: GCA_007922755.1. NCBI lineage: Eukaryota > Metazoa > Chordata > Mammalia > Rodentia > Pedetidae > Pedetes > Pedetes capensis. The sequence continues at coordinate 23,174 of VMDO01001614.1, read as the reverse complement.
CTAATGCTTGTTTTCTTGAAAGAGCAATCTGTGCTTGTTAATTCCAGTTTAATTTCTCATTCAGTCTTTGAACTACTCATTTACTATTCCCACTCTTGTCCCTCTACTTGAATTACTAAATCTCCTTTCTTATAAGTTGTTGACAGTCTCCTCCTAATTGTCAAACCCTGAAATAATTAAAGGAGAATGAGGACTGAGTATATCTTTATAGTTCTTACTATCCTGTTTTTATTGAGCCAGTCTATGTTTTAGCTTCCCATATTGTCCTTCCATCTTAAACATTGTATATTCTGCCCTTATTTGACTAACCATCATTCCTTGTGACATGCTACATTTGTTTATACCATTATGCTTTTGCTGATAGGTCACCCTCCCAACCACCCTTTAGCCTCTAATCTTAACTTAAACATTCCTACACTGACATTAGTATTTTTGTTTGTTTGTTTCTAGTACTGGAGACCTAACCTAGTGTCTTGAGCATGCTAAACAAACACTGTACCACTGAGGTGCATTTCTAACTCCCAACATTGAGTTTTAAGGGCCTGACCTATCTAGCTTTTCCAAATAGAAGGACTCCTATTACCTAAAAACAAACCAAAAAAATACTACTGAACCTGGGGTGGTGTTGCATGCCTGTAATTTTAGCACTAGGGAGGTGGAGGCAAGAAGGAGGGTTGTGAATTTGAGGCCAGCCTGGGCTACATAGCAAGACCTTGTCTCAAAACAAAACAAAACAAAAATACTGGCTTTTTAGAACTAATTTTGTTATATATGTCTTTGATTGATTCTGAAATCCTTGAAGGCAGCTAATGTATCTCAGTGAATAAATCCAGCAATTGGGACATAAAAGTATTATGTAAATGTTGAATCAGGACAAAAAAAGAACACTTATTTGCATTTTATAAACAACAAAATAAATTTTAAAAATATATATAATTTGTTCTCCATATCAAAATACATTTAAGCTTTATATCTAATATGAATAACAATTAGTAAATATTGTTAAATATGCAGGGAGTTCTAAGGATGATGAAGATTAATCATTAAAGATGACTATGAAGATAGATAGCTTGGATCCTAAATATTGAGGAGCTTAACATATAAACAACAAATGGGGGGAAATTAATACTTTTTCCATTTATTTTGTGCTTGGAGATTGAAATTATTGAAAAGCGTCCATTAAATAATCTTTTATTTTGCTAAATCCATAATCAAGAATTCTTCAGACATTGTCAAGTAGTTTGTTTTGACGCCAACTAAGGAAACTATAGGCTGCAGCTGTAGCCCTGTGGCATCCGATCCCATCAAATCTCAGAAGCTAAGCAAGGTTGGACCTGGTTAGTCGTTGGATGGGTGACTGCCTGGGAACACCAGGTGCTGTAGGCTTCGGAGACAGACCCGGCAACCCACTTCCAAAAATCAGTCCTCCGTTGAAAACCCTACGAACAGCAGAGAGGCACTGACAATACCGTTTCACCTGTTGTACGGAGGGTTGTCATGAGTTGGGTACTGACTTGATGGAAGGACAATATGGAGAGCTAAAACATAGACTGGCTCAATAAAAATAGGATAGTAAGAACTATAAAGATTCTCCTTTAATTATTTCAGGGTTTGACAATTAGGAGGAGACTGTCAACAACTTATAAGAAAGGAGATTTAGTAATTCAAGTAGAGGGACAAGAGTGGGAATAGTAAATGAGTAGTTCAAAGACTGAATGAGAAATTAAACTGGAATTAAGAAGCACAGATTGCTCTTTCAAGAAAACAAGCATTAGAAGAAGAAAAAGGTTGTAATATGCAGTAAAAGCAGTTGGCAACTTCTCTTTTTAAAGATACAAAACACATTTTATCTTAAAAGAAAGATACCCATGTGGAGTGAGAAAACAAAGATACCAATACAAAGGGTAAATGATGGTGTCCTGTAACTCAATCTCTATTCAATAACATTTTATAATATTACAATAATGGTGATAAATTTAGTTTTTTCAAAACAAAAAGTAAAATAAGGGTTGTGGTTGTATCTCAGTGGTAGAGCACTTGCCTAGCATATGTGAGTCCCTGGGTTCATCTCTCCAATACTATCAAAAGAAAAAATAAAAATTAAGAAAAGAAATGGAACCCAAGGACATATAGAAAAATACTATATAGTAAAAGATAGAGAAGACTTGGATGGGAAACTTAGATAAGAAGGGGGGAGGGGGGAAACATAGATGAGGGTAAGGGGTAACCTATATGTATAATGCTTATCAAATTGCATATATGAAAATTGTCACAACGAAAAGCATGTCAAAATGAATCACATTATGATGTACATTAAAAATTTCTAATAAAAAAAAAGAATTTAGTGTTAAACTACTAGTTACTTTTTAAATGCTACTTTAGAGTGAACATTTTGAAAATTGGTTATATAGTTTTTAGAGCAAAAAAAAGTACAATCAGAACTCTAATAATTTCCCTTTGAAACCATAAACTGCAAATATTGAACAGAAATTTTCCTAGGTCTTGTATGTGATTGATGTGTTTCTTTTTCCTTTCTTTAAAATAAAAATAGGATGATCACGAAAGCTGTGGATCTAATTCTACCAACCGTAGCACTACTGAGAACATAAAATCATCAATAAAACCCCGAAGAATTCAGCAGGCTACTCCTACAGATCCTGACTTACCACCAGGTAACTTCTAATGGATTTGAGAGAGCCAAATTTTGTTGTTACAGATCATTGGGTTAGTCTTTTAGTTCTTTGTTTTACTGTCATAAAGCTTTTAGGTTATATATACATGTGCATTTGCTATATGACTTCAGAACATGTTGAGTAGAGCCCTCACAAATTGCTTTTGGTCAGATTTGGTCCTTTTATTCCAGCAAGTTAGTATTTGAGTTTCTTTCTTACAGTCTCTGTCTGTAGAGACTCATAGTCTCTTTGTTCCCCTTTCATGTTAACAGAGAAAAAACGTTGGATTGTTCGGAGTTTTTGGAAGCTGCAAACATTAATTATATTACAGAATTTTGCAGTTGGAAGAGACCTTATATTTTATTTCCTTTAATGTTTTTATTTTCGTGGCACAGTAGTAGCTTGCACACTTTCTTCCCTCTTACAACAAAACAAAACAAAACAAAACAAAACAAAACAAACTTCCTTGGCAAATATTTAATGGAGGGGAGGGGAGATTGTTACATGTCAGCCATGTGGCTAAAGTGCATTGCTGCCTTTTTGCAGTTGTTCATCAGTCATTTCTCTTTTAATTTTTTTTATTAGTTGCTCTTTTCATGTGAGTTATGGTAGAAATTGTTACATGCTTGTTTTTGTACCAAGGATGTTGTAAGCTTTTTGCTGGTTTTAACCTAGCTAGTTTTTGACAGTCTTCTGGCACCACTATTCTAAGAGGGTAGAGTTAGGTACACTATTTTTTAGCCTGGCCTCCTTCAGATACACATCCTTAGTTACCAGTACCCTTGCAGTGAACATTGTTAGGTAGTGCTGTAGTGGTGTTAGTGCTGCTACTTTATGCTTTTCCTAAGTATACCTAATAAATTTGGTAATCCATTTGGTTTTTGGATAGATTACTCGCTACAAACTGGAGAAGAGATATTTCTAAATGTTTCCAGTTCTGTTTAGTATGATGGTTCAAAAGCTTTCTCAACTTTATCTTAGTAGTTAGCTTCTTGGAAAAATCCTTGGATAATTAAATTAAACTATAAATTAAATTGAACTTGTAGGTTATTTTTTATGAAATGTGCAACCTGTTTATTTCTTCAAATGTGACTGTATACTTCCTCAAATTTCCTACACCACCTTATGGTATATAAACATTGGTGTCTCTCTTGCTTTCTCTCTCTCCTTGCTTTCTCTTCTCTTTATACTTTTCTTCATCTTTTTCTTTCAGTTTTAGTTTTAATTGTTGACTCTTGTTCTGTATTTTGTTTCTTGTAAGAAAGTACTTGCTTAAGAAAAATTTAAAGCTGTTGGCACTTGTTGATTTAACAAATAGAAACCTTACACGGGCTAACCTATGTGTATTTAAAACAGATTCCAGACTTTTAAGGACTCCTGAGAGCCTGTATTAGATTTTAGACTGATAGAATTAATGACAGTTGGCCTCTTTTTTAGTGGCATAAAACATAGTTGTGTTCTATCTTAACAACTTCAGGTAGCTTTTGGATTAGCATGTGGTTTTCTACCTTACCAAGCAGGAAGACTCACATCCTCTTTTATGCTGATATTAAATTACAGTGAAGGAGTTGCTTTAAGAAGTCATTGAATCTGTTGGCCAAATACTTGGAGTCAGAATAGCTAAACTAGTTTTGCTGAAGGAAAAAAGGATAAATTGAGAATCCAGTTGGATAAATGGAAGATTATTTTATTTAAAGGTTGTTGGAAGACTTGTTGTTGGCATTCTTATCCTGCTTGGGAATCATACTAAGGTTCTTTTGTGGTAGAGATAAATTCTCGTTTTCAGAATTTTCTAGGGCAAGATTATTTCTTCTGGAATCTGTAGTTATAGTTTTGAGGTTTTAACATTTATATGGAGCCAGAGATGATTTTTGAGAAAAGTTTTCAATCAGTAGGCAGTTTTTACTTCTTTGATGAGTGTGGCTTTCTAATAGGAAAAGAGCACAAGTCAGTATCTTACATCCTATTTTGTAGTCTCTACTCTTGGTATCTAGAACAGTCTCTTTCATATGGATCCTTACTCATTAGGCATTGTTAAAGTATTGTAGCACATCATGAAAAAAATATGCATAGAATAGAAAACCTCATAGTAAAATGGGATGTGGTAGAGGTGAGTAATATTTTAAGAAACTTGTGTGTATACTTTTGAGATTTGATGTAATACTGATTTTATTTAAAATTTGCGGTACTAGAGGGTTGAACCCAGGGTCTTGTGTCTCCTTTGCAAGGGTTCTACCACTAGCTGCAGCTCCAGCCCCTTTTATATTTTCATCTTGATTCAGGGTCTTGCTAAGTTTTGCAGGCTGCTCTGGCCTCCAACTTGTGATCCTCCTTCCTCTACCTCTGGAGTCATTGGGATTACAGGAATATGCCACCATACCCAACTTGATGTAATATTTCTTGTGGGAAGAGGGTCAAAAGGTTTTGAATGTAACTGATTTGAAGTATATTAGTACACATTTTTAAGGTTTTTTTTTTTTGTGTGTGTGTGGTATTGGGTGTTGAACCCAGGGCCTTGTTGCTTGCATGCTTTGCAAGTGCTGTACAACTGAGCAGCACCCTCAGTCCATTTTTTTACTTTTTGAGACAGGGTCTCACTAAATTATGCAGACTGCCTTTGGTCTTGAACTTGCGATCCTCCTGCCTGTGCCTCCAAAATTGCTGGGATTACAGGCATAGGCCACCATGCTCAGCTCCACATTTTTAAGTTAATGATATATACATCGAGATCTTTAGTACTACTAAAAATAACATTCTTGAATTATGGATTTAGCATGTTCTGTAAGATATGCTGCCACTTTCTACTTAGAGAATTTAATGATGATCTTTTATTCATTTATGCTTTCCTCTATATTCTTTGTACTTTTTAATTTTTCCTCTGTGGTGGGGGTTGAACTAGAGCTTCACACAGGATAGACAAGTGCTCTAACATTGAGCTCTGCTCCTATCTGTATTTGCTGCACTTTATGTCAGTGTAAAGTTAGACTATCCCTCACTTCAGTGCTCTACTTTTTGAATTATATAGCCTTTGACTTTTATTGAAGGATATTATAAAAAAACAGGAATTTATGGGCTGCTTCTCTAAAATGGCTTTAATGAGAATTTCCTTTAATTTTTTCAGGGTGTTTTAATCAGTATGTTTTCTCTTATAAACTACCCCCCCTCCCCTCTCTTTCTCCCTCCTCCTCCCATAATTTCCTCCTTTTCTTGTCTGCTAGGGAGCTGAGAGATAAATTTATGTTCTATTTCATAGCTTCTTCTTTCTTGGTTTTGTCATATAATTATCTCTTTTCTTCTCTTTAAATTTTTATTTATATGAATATATGTGTATATGTATAGATATACTGCAAATACATATTTTCATGGAATTATTTAGGATATTGTTGTTAGGTGCCATCAAGTCTGGTCCAACTCATAGATATAGTTAAACTGAAAACCATGTGCCTATTGGGTCAGAAGTTATAACTTAGTCATCTTTGATCTTCATCATCTACCACAATGGTGTGCACTTTCTGTAAAGGGCTAGTCAGTAAATATTTTAGACTGTGTAAGCCACGTGTGTCTGTCATAGCTATTGTACTCTTCTTATGTATTGTGAAACCTGCCAGATGATTAATAAACTAACGAATATGGCAATGTGCCAATAAAAGTTTATTTACAAAACCAGATGGCATGGGCCTTGTTTTACTGGCCATTGATTAAATACATTTTCTGGTATATAGTTGGCATTTACATGTTTACTCAACTGTGCAAGATCACCTAGTACTTTCCTCATGCTTAGATAGGCTCAAATTTACAGAATCACTAAAATTTGGAATAAGAAGCTATCTCAGACTTTCTGGTCTAGCAGTTTGTCTCTTTTAGATCATGGATCCTTGAAAATCTGTTGAAAAAAAATTATAGACTTATGTTAAAAATTGACATATAATCATAGGATATTCATATATCTGAAGTTTATTGATAGACCCCAGATTAAGCCTCTGATTTAGCACACATTTTGTGAATAAGAAAATGGAAAATCGTATTTTGGTATATATGGGAACACATTTTTGTTGTTGTTGTTGTTGTTGTTATTATTATTATTATTATTTATTTTGATCTTTTGAGACAGAGTTGCTATGTAGTAAAGACTGGTCTCAAATTCATGATCCTTCTGCCTCTGCCTCCAGAATGCCGAGATTACAGGCATGTGGTGGCATGCCTGGTGTGAGATGTTATTAAATTAGTAGTCACATACTCAAGATTTTTCTGTTTTCTGCAGCAAATATTGAATATGAAATAAAGGACATAGTTTGTGTGCTGTATATGTGTTTACATGCTTGCCATCTGAAGCTTTTAGAATTTGGTTTTCTGAAGAAAATCTCATGAAGTGAGTTTAATAATAGTTGGAGTATATGTCAGATAATTAAAATATTATAATATATTACCTGTTCAAGAACCTGAGTCAAAAATGGAAGATAGTACAAACATTTTTGCTTTTTGTTTCTGTATACACAAGGGTGCACACGCGCACACACACACACAAACACACATTTTTCTTGTTAATTTGAATTTTCTACTTAATGCTGTATCAATAACATGTTTCCAGGCCATTAATTTTTTCAAAATATTATTTTAATCAGTGGTGTGTATCCCACAGTGTAACTATTTCACAATTTATTTAACCAATCTCCTTTTGTTTGGTATTTAGATTATTTGTCATTTTCAGTTTTGCAAAATGGTTTGACATACTAGTAGGTAAATTTTTGCATGCACGTTTATTTCCTTAGGAGAAATTCTTACTAATTTGTAGGGTCAAAGTTTATGAATAATTATATTTTGTGATGGAAAGCAAAATTATTTTGTGATATTGCTTTCTTCCAAGCATGTTTTTGGTACAGTACTCTTTTTATTATTAAAAAACATTTCCTTGAAACTTTCATAGATGAAAAATGCTATCTCATATATTTATTGCCAGTTGGGATTACCATTTTACCATTTTATTTTTGTTTCATCACTTTGTATAGGAAAGCCAATTTTTATATTTTGTTAGCTGATCAGTATTAGGCATTTTTCACTGTTTTTTAATTTTTTGAAATGTAAATGTACTGTTGCCTTTGGGAAATAAGTTTTGGCTTCTTTACAAATACACTTATTTCCACTTCCTCCCTACCCCCGTTTAGTTGTCTAGAATGTCTTGTGACTGTCTTAACTGATAATGAATATCCTCAACTCACAGCTGTTTTCCTTAGCTCCCATAGTAACTGTGTTAAGTTATGTAGTTATGAAATTTGACAAATGCTTTTTAACTCATGTTTAGCAACAAAAGATACCTTACTCTTAGGCTTTTAGAGATATTTTTATTTTGAAACAACTTCAACCTTCCAAATAAAGCAAAATTATTATAAACAATTTTTGCTTTACCTGTTTGAACATATGTTGCCTCTATGATGTTGTGTAGCCCCAAGGAAGTTTTACACCAAAAACTTGGGTAATATATTTTTAGATACTGTAACCAAGTCATCAACTATGGAGTTTCTGAATTGGAGCAACTTGGCTTCCCAGTTACCAAATGAGGATGAATCAATTTCAGATGGTGTGTCTTTGGAAGCAAAATTATTTGATACTTACTATTTATAACAACAATTTAATTTAAGAACATCAGAAATAAATAAGATGTATTTTTTCCTCTTAGGATTTAATAATTTAGTAAAGAAGGTAAGTATACATACACATAAACAAATGACAGTAGGAGCATAAGCCCAAGAAAAGTTATAGAGATAGTTCTGCTTAGTGTTCATGTATAGAGCAGGTTCATTGGAGAAGAGGATATAGGGGAGGGGACAATTATACTGGACTTGAACAAGAGGGGAGAATGGGCAAAAAGGATTCTAAACAGAAGGAAGAATCTATGTAACGTCAGTGAAAATTAATAGTGTTTTCATCTGGTTCCACGGGCATTGTTGTTGTTGTTAGGTGCCATTGAGTCGGTATCCGACTCATAGTGACCCTCATAGGGTTTTCGGGTTTTCAATGGCAGACTGTTTGGGGATTACCTTGGGAGTGGATTGCCAGGTCCTTCTCCCATTTTTGCGGTGCTGGGAATTGAACTTAGGACCTCAGAGACTGCGGTGCAGCGCTCTACCAACTGAGCTAAATCCCAGTCCACGGGCATAGATGTGTGTATATTTGGAGGAATGGTGTTTATAGGTAAAAGAGAGGTGGATAACCTCTATAGAGATTGACTAGTAACAGGTCATTTTATTTATTATTATTTATTATTTTAGCTAATTATTTTTTGCTGTTTTGCAGGGTTGAATGCAGGGCCTGGTGCATGCTAGCAAGTGCTCCACCACTGAGCTGTACCCCCAGGTCCTCTTTTATTAAATTTTTAATTTTTTTCTTGAAGCAGAGTCTTGCTAATTTATGCAGGCTGCCTCTGCCCCCAAACCTATGATCTTTCTGCCTTAGCCTCTTATGTTGCTGGGATTTCAGATGTGCACCATGGTGTCTGGTGTAACAAGTTGTTTTAGAGCCATCTAATATTTCTTCTTGTAGGTTCTCACCCTCAAGGTGACCTTCCATTTTCAGATGCTTGTGCAGTAGACCTGGATTATTATGCTATTTGAGTAGATGTACACCCAGGGAGTGTCTAAATATGAACTAATAAGTGTTATTAAATATGTTTGACACTATCCTGTAACTGTCTTAGAACCAAGTTGTTATGAGATAGTGTATCATTTATTCCACTGATAAGTCCCTGTTACTTTTTTTTGGCATTTTATTTTTATTTTTATTTACTTATTTTGTTTTTTTTTGTTTGTTTTTTGGTTTTTTGAGAGTCTTACTATGTAACCCTGGTTGGCCTGGAACTTGCTATGTAGTCCACACTGGCCTTGAATTTGTGGCAATCCTCTTGCCCCTGCCTCCCAAATGCTGGGATTATAGGCATGCACCACCATGCCCAGTGCAGATGATAAAATTCATGAATTCTTAAGTGGCCTATATGACAACTCTACTAATGACAGGTTTTTCAGAAGTAGGAAAACTAATATTAGTCATGCTTACTGACTTGTTAGAAGCATTTATTTTTGTTTTTAATATCTGTGTTGAGTTACAGTAGCATGGAGTAATTTGTATTACAGGATGAAAATTTTATTTAAAGTCTCTTTTGGAAGTCTGATTCATTAAGAATGATTTTAAAGGTCTGAGGATGTAGCTCAGTGGTAGAGTGCTTGTTTAGCATATGCAAGGCCCCAGGTTTGATTGTCGGGCTGGGATTTAGCTCAGTTGATAGAGCACTGTGCTGCAGTCTCTGAGGTCCTGAGTTCAATTCCCAGCACCCCAAAAATGGGAGAAGGACCTGGCAATCCACTCCCAAGGCAGTCCCGAAAACAGTCAGCCATTGAAAACCCTATGAGGGTTGCTATGAATCGAATACCGACAGGACGGCACCTAACAACAACAACAACAAGGTTTGATTGCCAGCACTGTAAAACAAGAATGATTTTAGCATACACTCATAAAAAAGAGTGTTCTTTAAATTTTTAACCTAAATATTTTATAGCATATAATAATTGGCACTCTAAAAACTGCTAATAGTTTCCATATAACTGACACTCTAAAAGCTGCTTAATTTCCATATAAGAAAGAGCCTGAATTTAAGTTGTAATGCATTTCTTTCCTATTTGCATCTGTTGGGAATGAATAAAGGTGGTTGGGTGGTGGTGGTGGTGGTGGTGGTTCTTTTTGTGTGTTTGTGTGCTGAGGATTGCACTCATGGCCTTGTGCTCTACCATTGAGCTACATCACCAACCGGAAGGAGGTGGTTGGTTATGACTGAATATATCAAATAAGCTTTTTCCCAGCAGGCATTAGTATAGGTGTTAATGTTAGCTGGTGACAGAAGTTGATTTGAGTTTTTTTTTTTTTTTTTTTGTACAGTAAAGTTCTGGTTTAAAGAATCCATGTGTATGATTATTTCTTGAAATAGGTAACATTTTAGTTACCATTTGAATTGTTTTTTATAGTGAAAAATACATTTGAGTGAAGAGAAAAATTTTTTTCTGTCCTGTCATTTAAAATACTTTTTATATTTATTTAGTTTCATTTATATCTTCATTTAAATTTCTCAGTAATGTATACATCTACAAACTTCTTATTTGGGAAATTTAAGATTATGGAGTATTCCATAGTAGTATGAAATCAAAAGAAAACATTTGAAGATTCTACTCATCCAGAAAGAGAATGTTCATTGATTACTTTTGTTGGTTTGAGTTCTTAAAAACCATTATATCTACTTCTGTCTATATTCCTATGGTTTTATTTATTTATTTTTGTATTGGGGGCTGAACCCAGGGCCTTACACTTGAGAGGCAAGTGCTCTACCACTGAGCTGCACTCTCAGCCCTTTACTTTTTTTTTTTTTTTTTTTAATTTTGAGACAGATGTCATTAACTTTTGCAGGCTGCCTCAGGCATTGAACTTGCAATTCTCCTGCTTCAACCTCCTGAGTCATTAGGATTACAGGTGTGCACTTCAATGCCTGGCTTATTCCCGTGTTTTATTCTATTTGAATCCAGTCTTTCCTTTCATATTTTTCTTCTTTTTCTATTGTCATTGTATTCTTCTTTAACTTTTCTTAACTCTTCTTATCTATGTTTATTTATTTATTTTTTCATATTTTCCCTTCTCCTCTATTTTAGTATTCCATGTAGTAAGTCAGTATAGTTGAATCCATTAGTGTGGTCATGTTTCTCCTGTCTTTGGTCTTTCAGACATAACTTTTGGATATTTTTATGGCTAAAGGAGCATGAGGATGATGGTGCCTGGTTCAAAAAGAAGCTTAAAGAAGCTCATCTTCTTTTAATATATTTCATAATCAACATATAGTGTACCATTGTTGCATTTTTATTATTTATTTATTTATTTTTTGAAACAGGTTCTTGCCACGTAGCTCATGCTGGTCTCAAGCTTGTGATTCTTTTTAGCCTTCCAAGTACCTAGGCTTATAGACATCTATGGCCCTCGCTATGTCATTTTGAAAAATGTTTATAAATAGGCTGAAACCAAAGTACTTGTACTATAAAATATAATCATTGTATGGGAACTAGTATATTGTTACTTAAAGATAATGGTCTCTATAGTTTCTCTTAGTGCACGCATGTTTCATTATACAGCTTCTTGATAAAAGTTTTTGTCTAGGACTCCCATATACCTTGCAAATACTTTACTAGTATGCTGAATGCCTTGCCTGGTTTTTATTTTTTACTTTGACTCAGGGTCTCTGTAAGTTATGCAGGCTATACTGGTCTCAAACTCACTCCTGACTCCACCTCCTGAGTTGCTGGAATAATAGGTGTGAGCCACTGCACGAGGCAGTCTGCTACTTATTAACTGTGTCATGTTGGCAAGTCTTTTAACCTATCTGAAAAGATGTGAAATATTAATCACCTTTCACATGCATCAAGTTCAATAGTATTTTTAAAAAATAATTGTTTATTGGTAGATTTGTGGCTAATTGGACTCTTTTTTCTACTTTATAGGATATGTACAGAGTCTGATTAGAAGAGTTGTAAATAATGTAAACATTGTTATAAATAACCTCATATTAAAGTATGTTGAAGATGATATTGTTCTTTCAGTCAACATTACTTCTGCAGAATGCTATACAGTTGATGAATTATGGGATCGTGCATTCATGGATATTTCTGGTAAGTAAATGTCAAGAGAATAGTGTCTATTTTTTCATAAATAAAACAATTGCCTTGATTTCTTAACATTTTTTTTGGGGGGGTTCACCTGGCTTTTTGGTAAATCTAATGAAAGCTTTATGCTTCCAGCATGGGAAAAAATGCGTGTATACAAAATTTAGCATATAATTTCAGGAGGTTAATGGAACTCCAAATTAAGAAACCATGGACTTATTTTTGAAGATTCTTAATTTTTATTCATTCTTGACTATTATATACGTGTTTCAAAAGTAAAATGCATTTTATACTGTCAGGAGTTGTGATAAAAGTTAAATGATATTTACTTTGAATTTTTAATGTTTTTGAAGGGGGAAAGGAGAAGAGCATGTTGCTTTTAGGTAGTTTGGTAATGGCAAAGTAACATACTGGATTTATTTATGTTATAGCTTATATATTCTATAACACATTCAGAATTTTTTGATTATCTGCAACCTCTTTAACTATTACTTGCTGCCTTCTTGTTATCTTAAAAGACCTATTAAGTGATAATATAATTTTAATAACTATCATTTATTACTACATTTATGCTCTTCATGTTGTAGGCACTGCTAAGCATTGAAAATACAGTTGTGAAGGTGATAGATGCTGCTTAAATTTGTCAGAGAGATATTAAATAAATCATAATATTTATTAGTACATGTTCTGATAGATTAAGGAATTTGTATTTTTTGGAAAATAAAGGAAGTGTGGTGAGACCTTATATGTGTGACTTGCCATGATAAGTATTTGTTCAAGGTGCTAGCACTGAGTTTGAATTCTGGCTATTACATTTAGTAGATGTATGACCCTGGGTGAATTACTTCTGGTTCTGAGTTTCTTTATTTGTAAAACAGGAATAAAATAGGACTTTCCCTACAGATTTATTTTATTAAATGTGTTAGTGCACTGAAAAAGACATAAAAATATCCAGTCAGTGCTAGCAAATGAGTTGCTATTATTTGTTGTTTTTCCTAATTTTCTTAACTCTATCTATGGTATGCTTACTTCTCATTCATTTAGTCTTGCATTCATTTATTCATGTTAAGTCCCAGTAAAGTGAAATTGAATCACAAGAGTACTTGTGTAGATGGGCAGAACTAGAGCACAGTTTCATTTATGTGTTTTCCAACGTTCCATTTTTATATTTTGAAAACGGGGATGAGTCCTGATCTTGAGGCTTTGTTGTGTGGCATCAAGGAACAGTGTGTGCAAAAGCCTAAATACCATTTCTGATATATTGTTAATACCCTCTTCTTATCCTCCATGGAAATAAATGTTTTTTAAAAAGACCAGAAGGATAAACTATGGAAAATGGAAAGAAAACAAACTGGATAATGAACGATTGAGTAAATGAGCTGACATTTTAGGTGAAGACATGTCATTTTTGGTTTTAATATAGAAGTGATGCAAATGTTACTTTGAGAAATTATTTATAGGGAACAACAGAGAGTCCTGAATTAGGAGTTGGAGAATCTTGACTTGAATCTTTTTCCTCTACCACTAACCTTGTGTAACCTTTGATGAGCCATTTGTAAAATGTGAATTATCACTACTGCTAATGTGAGAATCAAATATAATACCATGTGAAATTTCATGATGATGGTGCTGATAAAGTCAGTAAAAATCATATCTTTCATTTATTGAGGACTTCCTGACCATCAGGGCTGGTGTTATATCTTTTACATGAATTTTTTGTTTTAATCTTTTACATTTCCGAGGTAGACATTATTTTCCTTTATATTAATTTTTAGTGCAAAATTTGATGTTTACAAAGGGATTTATGTAATGTCTTTGTGGTAAAATAATATAATGAACATTTCCTATCTGAATAACTAGAATATTAACTGTTTACCCCAACTAATGTGATTTTCCCTATCCCATCCACTTGTTTCCTCCTAAGACTTAAGCACTGTCTTAAATTTTATTATTTACCTGCTTAAAAAAAAGTTCTACTGTAAAAGAGTGGAACACTGCAATGTGAACCTTGGAAACATTATGCTAAGTGAAAGAAACCAGGCACAGAAGGCCATATATTATAGATTACATTTATATGAATTATTCAGAGTAGGCTGCTGCTTGTTAGGTGCTGTAGAGTCAGGTCCTACTCTTAGTGACCCTACATACAACAGAAGGAAGCACTCCTCAACACTGTGCCACCCGGGCACTATTTCAGTGCTTCCTTACCATTCATAGGGTTTTGAATGGCTGATTATTTTGGGGATTGTTTTGAGAATGGGCTGCCATGTCCTTCTCCCATTTTTCTGGTGCTAGGGATCAAACCCATGTTCTCAGAAAACACAGTGCGGCATTCTACCAACTGAGCCCCTCAGAATAGGCAATTCTATATGAATCAAAACCCTAGCCCCTCAGAATAGGCAATTCTATATTAATCGAAAGTAGATTAGTGGATGATTAGGGATGGGAGGGCACTGAGGGGATTAGAGGAGTAATACCTAAAGGGAAGAATTTATTTCTTCTTTGGATACAAGTTAAATTGATTGTGGTGATGGTTGCACAACAATGGAAACGTATGAAATGCCATTTTATTATGTATCTTGGATTGATTAATTTTATGTGAATTTTACCCCATTAATGTTTTATCAGGGGTTGGGGTTTATCTCAGTTGGTAGAGAGCTGCTCTGTGCTCTCTGAGGCCCTAAATTTGATCCCCAGCACTGCAAAAATGGGAGAAAGATGTGGCAATTCATTCCTGATGTAATTCCGAAACTGTCAGCCATTGAAAACCCTGTGAGGGTCACTATGAGTTGGACCTGCCTCTATAGCACCTAACAACAACAATGTTTTATCAAGTTTTTGTTTACACATAAATAATATACTTAAATTCATGTATTTCTGAGCTTTCTAAAAATAATATTCTGTATGTTGTCTTGACGTTTGTTGTTTTGAAGCAATAATATGTTTTTAATATTTTGCCACATTTATTGCATATAATTGCAGATTATTCATTTCCAGTGATGAATAATTTTCTACCATTTCAATATAACTAAACTTAATTATCTGTTTTCTTCATGATGTACATTTGGGTTGTTTCTGGTTTTTTGCTGTTGCAAATAGTACTGTTATAAGTTTTTTTTATGCATATCTTTTGGTGCATAACTTTGTTCAGAGAATATATTTAGGAGTAGGTTTGTTATGCGGGAGGATATATAAATGTTCACGATTTTTTTTTCCTGTGGTACTGGGGGTTGAACCCAGGGCCTTGCGCTTACATGCTCTGCAAGTGCCGGACCACTGAACTGCTCCCTCAGCCCATTTTTTTACTTTTCTGAGACCGAGTCTTGCTAAATTACACAGGCTGCCTCTGGTCTTGAACTTGCAATCCTCCTGCCTCCGCCTCCCAACTAGCTAGGATTATGGGTGTGCGCCACTGTGCCTGGCAATGTTCACATTTTCAAGACAATGCCAAATTATTTTCCAGAGTGCAGTTAGGTAGACATCATTAATATCCTCATTCTCCCAACTGAATTGTAGCACATCTTTTTTTTTTTTTTTTTTACTTTTTTGAGACAAGGTCTCGCTAAATTACGCAGACTGCCTCTGGTCTTGAATTTGCGACCTTCCTGCCTCTGCCTACCCAGCCGCTAGGATTACAGGCGTGCGCCACTGCACCTGGCTGTAGCAAATCTTTTAAGTACCAGGACTAGAATTCATTTTAAGTTATTAAAAGTTGTTGTTAGGTGCCATTGAGTTGTGTCAGACTCATAGAGACCCTCATTTAAAAGTTAGTTGCTGTTACATTTAATATTTAAGAAAAAATTGTTTTAAATCCAAATAATTTCCTCCCCTACGGAAATAATTTTCAATAATATCTTTGAAATGTGACTAACATTCTTATAACATGATTGGGATGGGGTTTAGCTCCATTGGTAGAGTGTGGCTTTGCACTTTCTGAGGACCCAGCTTTGATCCCCAGCACTATAAAAATAGGAAAAGGATTTGTCAGTCCACTCCCAAAAGAATACTGAAACAATTAGCCATTGAAAAAACCTATGAGGTTCACTGTCAGTCAGACACAACTCAGTGGCATCTAACAACAACACGTTACATGATTGATAGGAACACATACTGTTCAGTAAGGTGGCCAGAGTTTGAATTACAGCTTAGCCTGTTTTTTTTTTTTGAGTAGTACTATAGGGTTCAACCCAGTACATGTGAGGCAAGTACTCTACCACTGAGCTGCACTCCTAGCCCATTTTTTATTTTGAGACAAAGTCTTGCTAAATTGTGCAGGCTTCCTATATTTTTTAACTCACCATCTTCCTGCCTCAGCCTCCCAAATTGCTGAGATTACAGTTATGCACCAGGGTGCCTGGCTACAACCCTGCTCTTTATTAACCCTATGATATTAGACACACTGTATTTATCCTCACTTGACTAAGTATTCACATCTTTTTAACATGGCCATATATCATCAAGGATAAAACTTAGTGAAATGTCTGAGTCAGAGACAAATGTTAATTGTTGTTGGAAAGAGAGGGAAGGAAACACTTGGAGAATTTTTTTAAAGATTACTTTTATTTCTAGTCCATCTTTTTTATTTTTATTTTTTATTTTTAAGTACTAAGGGTTGAACTGAGGACCTTGGGCATGCTTATGCAAGTGCTCTACCACAGAGACACTGTCACCTCCTTTTTCATCTTTTTCATTTTAAGAAAGTCTCCTACTAAGTTGCTCTGGCTGCCTGTAGCCTTGAACCTGTGATCCTCTCACTTGAGCCTTTTGAGTAGCTGGGATTATGGGTGTACACTGTGGTGCCCTGCAAAGAACATACTCTTTGTTTGTTTGTTTTGTCTTTTGAGATAGGGTCTCCCTATATAGCCCAGGCTGGCCTGTTATCCCAAGGGCTGGGATTACAGGTATGCACCACCATGTGTGACTTATAATTTCTTAATCTGTGTTGTTGTTGTTGTTGTTGTTGTTGTTGGGTGCCGTGGAGTCAGTATCCAACTCATAGCGACCCTACCTACAACAAGTGAAACACTATTGTCAGTGCTTCTCTGCTATTCATAGGGTTTTCAATGGCAGATTGAGTTTTGGGAGTGGGTTGCCAGGTCCTTCTACCAAGCCTACAGTATCTGGTGTTCCCAGGCAGTCTCCCATCCAAGTACTAATCAGGCCTGACCTTGTTTAGCTTCTGAGATCTGATGGGATCAGAAGCCACAGTGCTACAGCAGCAGGCCTTAATCTGCGTACTGTGTATATTACATTGGTAACTAAATCTTATATCCATATAATATATCCAGTTCAAATATGGTGAATTCATGTATTTTTTCAACTAACAAATTTAGAATTTATCTGCTAATAAAACTTTATAATTTTGACAAGTGCATATTCCTTAAAATTTTCCTTCTTAAAAATTTAAGTCCAAATAAAATTAGAAGGTTGAAGTAATTAGAGGTTGTCAGGATAAACTCAGAAATAATATTATCATAGAGTGAAACTAAAACATGTTTTATCATTTCGAAGTTTCTCTTGGCCATAGTATGTGAATAGCTGCTAATTGGAAAAATCACTGGCTAAGGGCCAGGCTTGGAGGCCCATGGCTATAATCCTCGCACTCAGGAGGCAGGAAGATTGTGAGTTTGAGGACAGTCAGGGTTACATGGTCAGATCTTGTTTGAAAAAGAAACAAGCAAAAATCCAAAAATTGCTGGCCAAGTAGATGTGGGCCTGAATTTACCTAGGAGTTGATTTTCCTTTAGGAAGAAAGTTGCTCATATGCTAAAAGTTTCATTTTCTAGTTTGATTCTTTACAACCAGTTGTTTTATTTTTATTCCTTTGGAAACTAACTTTAGACAGGTATTGACAATTTCTTTATTATTTATTTTATAGTAGTGTTATCCTTTAGAGCTTTCTGTGAAGTTGGTTATGCTTCATATCTTCATTGATGAATATTGTAGCCCTTAGCCACATACAGTTACCAGCACTTTACATGTAGCTGGTGTAAACAAAGACTTGAATTTTTTTTGTTTATATATAAATTTAAATAATAACCACAAATGACTGGTGGTTGGACAGTGCAGGTTTAGAGTAATAGTGATTTTTTTAAGTGGAAAATAAATACTAAATGAGTGATTATTATTCAGAATTATTTTTAATATGTATTCTCATGAATTTTGTTATCTTGGAAAGAACTGTAGTGAAATTTTTAGCAAATTTTGTCTAAAATTTATAGTTAACTGTCATGCAAATTGGGTCCAATTTACACAGGCCCCTATTTGCTTCTTGACACATAAAATTGGACAATTGTGGGTGTTTAGTAAGATTGTTGGAAGATTTAAGTGAAGTAAAACATGAGAAGTTCTTTGCATTGGGTCTGACATGTTAGAACATGATACTGCTCCATGAATCCTATTTATTATTATTGTTTTTATTATTATTTGTACTGATTAATAAGCACCTTTTTCCTCTCATTTTCCTTTTTTACTTAAAATGTTTTCTTTTCTTTTTAGCAACTGATTTGGTGCTGAGAAAGGTTATCAATTTTTCTGACTGTACAGTTTGTCTTGATAAACGAAATGCCAGTGGTAAAATAGAATTTTACCAGGATCCTTTATTGTACAAATGCTCCTTCAGAACTCGCCTGCATTTTACCTATGATAACCTAAATTCCAAAATGCCATCTATTATTAAAGTAGGTATCTCTTTTTCTAGTAACATTACATGTCTTTTTTGTTTGTTTATTGGCTTTTGTGCTAATTATAATGAAAAACCAAAGAAGTTGTTAACCTCATAAATATATATGCCATTTGTTTTTATAAAAATGTTTTAAATGTATTTGTAATTTTTATATTTATACCTTTTAGTGTAATATGTTCTAGTAGAGCTAATTTGGGAAATGACTTTTGTTTTCTGGAACTATTTTCCTTTTTAAGTTTGTCTAGCTGTTTGTTGGTGTTTCTGTCTGCAAGTAGATAGAGGAGATCTTATCAAAAAGTAGCACAAGATCCTGGGTTTGGGCTGCATCACCACTTACAAAAAAGTGTTTATACCCTTAGTGGATTGAATATCAGTAATCCTTATAGTTTGTTCAACAGAATCTGATAACCACTTATTTTTCTCTTTCTAAGCTTGATATGCTAGCCTAATAGTTTATTGGTTGAAGAAGTTTTAGCTTTTGAAGCTGGGCATGGTGGCATGTACCTCACTTCTTGGGAGGGTGAGGACCAGCCTGGGCAAGATAGTGAGTTTGAGGCCAGTCTGGGCTGTATTGTAAGACCCTGTCACAAACAAACAACAATGACAACAACAAAAGTTATAGCTTTAGACCTATGGTTTCAAATGTAAATAAAATTTTGTTGTTGTTGTTAGGTGCCGTCAAGTCGGTATCCTACTCATAGTGACCCTCATAGGGTTTTCAATGGCTGACTGTTTGGGGATTGCCTTGGGAGTGGATTGCCAGGTCCTTCTCCCATTTTTGCGGTGCTGGGAATTGAACTCGGGACCTCAGAGACTGCAGTGCAGCGCTCTACCAACTGAGCTAAATCCCAGCCCCCCAAATAAAATTTTAGAGTATAGCATTTCCCTGGGCCATACCTTTTGATACATATGAAAGTGTTTTGTTCTTGAGGTTGATTATATATATTTTCCAATGTGTATAGTTTGTATGTAAGCTTAAGGCTTGTCATCTTTTGTTACCTAATAATTTTCTGAACATTATCAGTTTTTCTTGGAAGAAGAATTCACAAAATGATTTGTGACCCTGTTAACTAAGTTTTAATGTGGAATAATTTTTTGTTATTGACTTACTCACCTGAATACCAAAGTTATATAATGGAAGGGCTGGTCCAAAGTTTGAACACTGATGTTTCCTATTTGAGTATGGCTGTAAAAAAATTAGTTTTTTAGTCAGGCTCAGTGGTGCACACCTGTAATCCCAGTGACTTGGGAGGTTGTGGCAGGGGGATTGCAGGTTTGAGGCCAGAGGTAGCCTGTGTAATTTAGTGAAACCCTGACACAAGATTAAAAATAAAAAAGGGGCTGAGAGTGTAGCTCAGTGGTACAGTGCTTGCGAAGAATGTGCAAAGTGCTAGGTTTAACCCTCAAGCACTACACATATACAAAACGAATTGTTTTTTTGTACATTTTATTAAAATATAATATTTAATATATCTTTTCTATATTTTGTATTAACACATAACATCTGCTTGCTTTTCCTGGGCAGTACCCACTCATTTGTATTTTACTTTTACTTTCCACTATGTATAGTGCATGTCTGTAGCTGTAGCACTGTGGCGGCCGATCTTGTCCTTTCTTGGAAGCTAAGCAGGGTTGGGCCTGGTTAGTACTTGGATGGGAGATGGCCTGGGAACACCAGATACTGTAGGCTTGGGAGAAGGACCAGGCAACCCACTTCAAAAAATCAATCTGCCATTGAAAACCCTATGAACAGCAGAGAAGCACTGATAATAGTGTTTTGCCTGTTGTAGATAGGATCAACAACAATGTATAATGCATACTGATTTGTTTAAATCTGTTATTTTTTCCTTCTATTTTTGAATCCATTTCTTTCCAAAGATAAGTGTGGAAAAAAGTATGCCATAGTATTGGTATCTCTGTCTCAGGAAAATGAGTTTACTTTCTTTAGCCTTAGATCTGCTACTAAAGTTGGAGAGTATGAAGGTAAATTAAAAAAAATTGTACACACACACGGGAGACAGGGTCTTTTTAGGTAGCTGAGGCTGGCCTGGACCATGCTTTGTATCCCAAGGCTGGTCTTGAACTCTAGATCCTCCTGCCTCAGCTCCCTAAGTGCTTGGAAGCCATGCCTGGCTTCAAAATAGGTTATGAAAGCAAGTAATGGATGCATGAAAGCATAACTATATAAAATAATCTTAGTGTAAATTGAATAGTCTGTTTTGGGATTTGGCTAAGTTAGAGGAAAACAAAACAAAACAAAAAAAGAACTTGAGGAAAAACTTACTGATGGTATATAAGTAATTTTATGTTCTCAAAATTGAATAGCCGTGACATTTCATTGTGAAAGGTGCCTTAATGTAAATATGCTTGTTTATGTTTTTTGACTCTCTGAATTACCATGTATAAGATAACATTATGTTATTCTCAACTAAAATCAATTTTTTAGTTTTTTGATACTGTTGTGATATAAGATTTGCCATTTTGAGTTAGACTTATTTTTCCAATTCTGGCCAAAGATAGAGAGTTTCCAAAAATGTTTGAGATACCTTAATATTATTATTATTATTATTATATTTTGCGGTACTGGAGGTTGAACCCAGGGCATTGTGCTTGCATACTTTGCAAGTGATGTACCACTGAGCTGTACCCCCATCCCATTTTTTTGCTTTTTGAGACAAGGTCTTGCTAAATTACACAGACTGCCTCTGGTCTTGAATTTTCGATCCTCCTAACTCTGCCTCCTGAGTTGCTGGGGTTACAGGCATGCACCACCTTGGCTGGCCCTTAATTATTTTTTTAAACCTTTCACATACGCTTATTTAAGTGGATTTTAAATTTATTTATATTTTGGGGAGGCTTTTATAATTTTCTATCTTTTATGTGGAAAATTTCCTACAGATAATAATGTTTATGAGAAGCAGAACGGATGGGTATATAATAGTTTCCCTATTTTTGCAATTTGCCTTATATTTTTTCAGAGGAATGAAAGTCTACATATCAATCTTTGGCCAAATATCTGATGAATTCTTTAGGAAATATTTCTGTAATTACAAATACCTTATTAGAAAGTTTAGACTTAATACCTTAATACCTTAATACCTTATTAGAAAGTTTAAACTTTTTACTGATTTTAAAGAACTTTTAATATGTATTTTGTCCATTAAGGATAGATTCTTTGTCATTGGTTTTGCTAACACTGCTTATCACTGGTATTGTTGATACAATACAATTTAACAGGACGTGACAAAGAAATCTCAAGAAAAACTTAAGCCAGCCATGGTGGCATGGTTCAAGTCCAGCCTGTGATATATAGTGAGACCTTGTCTGACAGAGGAAAAAACAAATAAACAAAAAACTCAAGGCTTAGCAGACCTGAATACTCCTTTAGGGTGTGATTTAGGTCAATTTTAAGAAATCTGTGCTTGTATTTGAAATACAGTATTTTTATCCCACCTATGTATGTTTTTTTCCCTGTGCTAATACAATTTGTTGTGATTTGACCCCTAAAAATATGATTGTCATTACTTGTTTTTCATGTTCCATAGACACTCAAATATAGTCAAAATAAACCTTCTAAGAGTCTTGACTTAACTGGTTTTCTTCCATGTTTATATAACAGCAGGAAGCCATTACATTACACTGAAGCTGTGTTTATATGGCATTGATGTCTCTTTAAGGAGACCTTTGAATAATACTTTGTTGTTGTTGTTGTTAGGTGCCGTCGAGTCGAGTCCGACTCATAGCGACCCTATGTACAGCAGATCGAAACACTTGCCGATTCTGTGCCAGGCAAACCATCTTATTTATGTTTAAGCCCATTGTTGCAGACACTGCGTTAATCCATCTGGTGGAGGGTTTTCCTCTTTTCCGTTGACCTGCCACTCTTCCAAACATGATGTCCTTCTCCAGGGATTGTTCTCTCCTGACTACATGTCCGAGATATGTAAGACGCAGTTTGGCCATTTTTGCTTCCAAGGAGCACTCTGGTTGTACCTCTTCTAGGACAGATCTGTTGGTTCTTTTGGCAGTCCATGGTATATTCAATAGACGTCTCCAGCACCACAATTCAAAAGCATCAATTCTTTTTCTGTCTCTCTTGTTCAATGTCCAGCTTTCACAACCATATGATGC
>VMDO01001613.1:175528-199983 GCA_007922755.1 Pedetes capensis | reverse complement strand
CCCCACACACACACCCATGAACAGGTGTCTGCAGGAGAGGTGGGCGCAGGCAGACCACAGCACCCACACACACATGGAACAGGTGTCTGCAGGAGAGGTGGGCGCAGGCAGACCACAGCACCCCACACACCCATGGAACAGGTGTCTGCAGGAGAGGTGGGCGCAGGCAGACCATTGTGCTCTATCAGGCTGGCAGCACATGGCTAGAGCACCTCTGGGTAGGTGTCCACTCCCGGAAGCCTAGCTCTGTGCGGCCCCTTGGACGTGCACACAATCCTCAGCTCAGGCTGCAGTCAGGGGGTGCTCTGCCTCTGGGAGGAGGGGCTCGGTGTGCCAGCAGAGACCTTTGTGGGGGGCCTGGGTGCTCAGGCAGCTCACAGAGGAGCCTACCCCACCCACTTTTATGACCCTCATCCTGCTGCTGTGCTCCCTGGTCCCCACGACCCACACTACTATTGGGTCCTTCCCAGAGGGGCCCTCAGACAGATGTCAGGAGGGACCGTGGGTCAGGGTCTGCAGAGCACTTGTCCCCTTGACCTCAATCCCTGCTGCTTCTCCACATGGTGGTGGCAACAGTGAGGACTGTAACTCACTGGCCCAGGGCTGGAGCACCCCCCAAATCCAGCCCCTGCTCCCCAATCTGCCAAACCAGGGCTGGGGCACCCAGGGGACAGCCAAGCAGAACCCATGCCCCCCAAGAGCCCTGACATCGCCAGCCCGATGCTCTGCATCAATGAGATGGGAAGACTGAGGCCCCGAGAGGCTGGAGCATAGCAGACAGGGGGTCGGTCCCTGAGCCAGGAGGTTGGAGATCCCCCATTGGGCACTCCCTGCACAGAGGTGGCTGAACTCACGCTCTGAGCCCTGTGCAGGATGCCAGGCTCTATAAGTGATCCATCCCCAGCCCACACTCCGTGCCCTGTCAGGCTGCCGCCCTGGGGCTGGACAGCTGTCCCCTGGCCCCTCACTCTCACCTGCTGAGGAGCCCAGGGCCACAGCCCAGAGCTGCCTGGCTGACCCCAAAGGGGGCCGGCTCTGTTTACCAGTGACTTCCTTCTCCCCCCTATACTTAGTCAGCTGTTGTCGCCATAGCAGCAAAGCCAACCCAAACCATCTTACAGGGGAAGAGGTGTATCTGGGGCTCACAGTTAGAGGATCGGCCCACAGGGCAGCCGGGCAGGAATGGAGGCGGTCGCTGCAGGTCCTGTGGGATACGACCTCACAGCGTGGTGGACCAGGACCAGAGAGAGATCAGGGCTGACAGTCAGGGTAAAAACCTCCAGAGGTCTACCCCAGGGAGCAACGTCCCCCAGAGGCCCACCTCCTGAAGTTCCACGGCCTCCCAGGACAGCACCTCCAGCTGGGGACCAGACAACCTGACCTTTGGGGGACAATCTAGGTCCAAACCACAGCCCCCTCCTGCCCGCCTCCCCAGCTCCTGGCCCTTGAGGTCTTCTGGCCGCTCTCAGCCTGCAGCGCCCCACACCTCCTCCCAGGGGCTCTGCCACTGCGGCTGTCTCAATGGCTGTCCTGGTTCCTGGGCTCGGTGGCACCTGCCCTAATCCTGGGTGTCCTGGGTGGCCTCCCCATGGGACTGAGGATGACTTGGTCAGAGCATTGGACTCAGGTCAGCGGGTCCCACAGCCTCCTCCTCTGGGAGGCAGGACGACCCTCCCCAGGTCATCTCTGCGGATGCCTGGGCCTGTGCTCCACTCCTATAAGCCAGTGGCTTGGCTCCCGCTGTCCTTGGCCTATTAAACTGCAGGGCCCTGCACCCTCCTGCCAACCTAGTGCCATGGTGAGGCAGCCATGCCAAGTCCCCGTCAGCCACCCGAGGCCCTGGGGCTCACGGAGACGACACTGGCCACCTGGCACGGGCCACTGCCCTGCTTCCCAGACAGCTCTGAGGAGAGCCCGACGGAGGAGCCAGGCTCACAGGACAAGGTCACCTGTGTGCCCCTCAGGGATGTCCTCAGCGAGTTCATCATGTGCACTCAGGAGACCTTTGGGGAAAGAGCAGCGTGCAGCAGCAGGTGTGACCCCGTGACAAGAGGGGCCTGAGCGCAGCCCCTCCCCCACCCCAGGTGCGACGCCGGCTACATCGGGAAAAGCTGCGAGTGCCAGACGCAGGGCCGGAGCAGCCAGGAGCTGGAGGGCAGCTGCCGGAAGGACAACGCCTCCCTCGTGTGCTCGGGGCTGGGGGACTGCATCTGCGGGCAGTGCGTGTGCCACACCAGCGATGTCCCCAACAAGCAGATCTTCGGCCAGTACTGTGAGTGTGACAACGTCAACTGCGAGCGCTACAACGGCCAGGTCTGCGGCGGCCCGAGTAAGTGCTGGGACCCCGCCTGACAGCAGGACCCGGGGGGCCCTCTTTCCTGTCCCACCCGTCCCTGCATCCAGGGGTCAGGCGTCGTCCTGCGAGGACCTCCGGGGGTGACCGTCATGGCCAGACTGGGTCCCATTCACAGGTAGCATGTGGTGGCCATGTTGCTGGGGGCCACGGGGCTCTGCCCAGTCTGGGGCACAGTCGTCCTCATGCAGTGGGTGCTGTGGGGCTGTGGGAGGAGGGACAGGCCCGGGGCAGTGCAGCCAGAGCCCAGGCCAGGCGAGGGAGCAGCACGGGGCCCTGGGGTGGGCCGTGGGGAGGCAAGTCGGGGCCTGCACTGTCTTCCAGAGCGGGGCAGCTGCGCCTGTGGCCAGTGCCACTGCCTGGAGGGCTTTGAGGGCTCGGCCTGCCAGTGCCAGACGTCCACCGAGGGCTGCCTCAACGCCCGGCTGGTGCAGTGCAGTGGCCGCGGGCGGTGCCGCTGCAACACCTGTGTGTGTGACAAGGGCTACCAGCCTCCCCTGTGCGAGGACTGCCCCAGCTGCACCGCACCCTGCACCGAGTACATGTGAGTGTCCCTGCTGCCCAGCTGGCCCCAGCACCCCAGGTCCCGTCCCCTTCCTCTGTGCACCTGCAGGCGCCTCACTTCATGGGGGGCCTGGCCTGGGCCCCTTCTGCCCTCGGATCAGAGTTCCACTCCTCCATTGCCCAGACAGGACGTTGCCCAGAGAGGACCCGGGCCACCCACTCGGGGACCCACTGGTGTACAGATCCCCATGCCCCTTACACACCATGCACCCCGACACACCCATGCATCCTTGCACACTGAGAGTTAGAACTGGCGAAGACACGGAGTCAGGATCAGCTAGATGGGACCCTGCACACCACAGTGCAGGTCGCCTCTGTAGACCCTGACACTCCCTGCACCCTCACACACCTGTGCACCTTGACACGCCAGTGTGCTCCGGCACAGCCATGCACCCTTGCACAGCTGTGCTTCCCAACACCAACACACTGGTAGGCCTCCTCTAACACAGCTGCGCAGCCCTGGGCACCTGTCACACCCATGCCACCTGCCACACAGTGCACGCTGCCACCCCCGTGCTCCCCGGCACACCCACCCCCTCACAGGGCACGCCTGCACACCCGTGTACCCTGTTTCCTGTCACGTGCCCACACCCCCCTCATCCCTGGGTCACACGCTCTCCTGCCCGACTCCCCTGTGTGCAGCTCCTGTGCCGAGTGTCTGAAGTTCAACAAGGGCCCCTACGAGAAAAACTGCAGCGCCAGTTGCCAGGCCCTGAAGCTGCACGAGGCCCCCCTGAGGGGCAAGGCCTGCAAGGAGCGGGACTCGGAGGGCTGCTGGGTGACCTACACCCTGCGGCAGCGGGACGGGAGGGGCAGCTACGACATCCACGTGGAGGAGACCCGAGGTGAGGCCCCGCGGCGCCTGGCTCTGGGGCTGGTGGGACGGACGCGGTGGCAGGAACTCTGGCCCTGGGGGCCGCTGCAGATGGTGAGGGGGCTGTGGAGGGAGGGGTCTCTCTTCCTCAGGGCAAGGCAGGCCCGGCAGCACTGGGCAGGCCGTCCAGGACACCCGGGCAGGGCGGCATTGCAGGACAGGCTGGCGGCCGCCCCTGGCCATCTCCTGTCTCCTTACCTGGCCCCATTTCAGGGGACGGACAGCAGACAGGACCCCTGGGTACTGTCGGGTGGGGGAATCTCTCTCCCACTGGACAGGACAGCCCCAAGGGCTGAGGGCCATCACCTCCATCAGGACCCCCTGTGTGCAGAGTCTCAGGGGAGCCCAGGCACTGCAGCCCCCGAACACTGTGTGCAGTGGGTCCCTGCCAGGCGCAGGTTCCATGCTAGTGAACTTGGAGGCTCCAGCCTGCTCTTCTCTGGGTTCACCTGCCAAGGCACAGGGAGGGACTTGACCGCATGTCAAGCCCGCACCCCCAACACTGTGCAGCCGGGCTGGGGTGGCAAGGGCGTGAGGGGACACAAGTTCTCTGGGAAGGAAGGGCGAGAGCGTTGGGACTCGGGGAAGAAGGGGGTCTGTGGTCAGCGAAGTTTGCCTTATCATGGGCTCCACGAGTCCTGAGAGGGTTCAGGTCAGCTCTTGGATGTGCCAGGAAGCTGTAGGCGTTTCCAGAAGAGTGGCGCATCCCAGCTGCATTTGCAAAGGCCTGCCTTGCAGCCAGGTGGACATGGCTCTGTCAGGGCACAAGGTGGACACAGTCCTATCGGTAGCTGGGTGGACTCAGGCCTGTCAGGGCCAGCTGGACCCTGGCTTATCAGTGGCCGGGTGGACTCAAGCCCATCACAGCCCTGACTGGTGTGAGTCCACATGGCCACACCCCGTCCTATCAGGGCTAGGTGTGCGTGGTCTTGTTGAGGGCAGCTGCTTAGTTCAGGACCCTGCAGAGTGGAGGTGGACAGAGCGAGCTGGGTTGCTCTGGGGTGGAACATGGTGGAGGAGGCTTGGGAGGAGCGGTGATAGACTGAGGGGCCAGGGGTCCGGCAGAAGGGGTGGGAGGTGCAGGGAAGAGGCCGTCAGGAGACACACTGGATAACAATGCCCGAAGAGATTCGGCGTACTGGGCTTGGGCCGGACGTCAAGGAGTGGGTGGGGCTTATGAGTTTTAGACATGCCTCCCCCAGGGTTGTAGCATGGAGAGCTGAGGATACAGGGCGGGGGTGGCCACTCTAGTGACCACAGGAAGCTCTGGTGGGACTGAGACATGGGAGCACCCTGACCCCAAGGCCCTCCTCAACCAGGAACCACGGAAGGCAGGCGGGGCCCAGACTCTGCAAGATGCATGTGGAGCTCAAGACCTGTTCCGGGGCCCGAGCCTGCCAGGGTGACAGCTGCTCTGCTTATGCTGGTGGACAGATTTGGGTTCCCATGGGGGTTTAGGCAACAGTGGCCAAGATACTTAACCTCTCTGAGGACAGAGGGCTTCCCCGCAAAGGCCAGGATGATCGATGCGAGGGACCCCAGGAATGTCAGCACTGGGGCCCGGGAGAGAGGGGCTCATGCTGTTCGTGCCTCTGACTTGTGGTCAGGCCCACGGGGTGGTCTGCTGCAGCACTGAGTCCACGTTCAGGTGGGAGCTGGCACAGTGCATGGGCACCGGGACCCAGCCCTGCTCATCCCCTGACCTGCATCCCCATGGACCGCCTTCACCGGGACACGCCTAGTCAAGCAAAGACCTGGCGAGTCCCCACTCCTCCACCCTGAGTGGGAGGGCAGGGGGCCCTCAAAGCCATTCCTACCTGAGATGTCGGGGTTCCGCTCAGGCCTGGCAGAGGTCAGAGCCTTGCCCTGACACCAAGTGGGTATTGGGGACCCACTGGACCAGAATGGTGTCGTGGCCGGAGGCACCAAAGAAGGACCTCGGGAGATCTTCTGAGGGAAACAGGAGAGGGAAGGTTTATTGGGTTACTCCCCAAGTAGGGTACAACCAGCAAGCAGCCCCTGTCAAGTGCTATCGCAGAGCCTGGAGCATAGAATGCTGCAGGCTCACTGGTGGTGCAGCTCAGCCTTAAAGGCACAGCTACAAGCAGTTGGTGTTCCGCTGGGCTGGAGGTCCGGTGGTCTTGACTCTTGCAGCTCGCCTTCTCTGCCTCCCTCCTTCCCAAGGGTGGGAGGAATTGGGAGGCTCTTTGTGGCTTGCTTGTAGCCTTCGGCGCCTAGGGGCCCCTGGTCTTGGCTAGGTGGTCTTCCACAGGATTGGGGAGCACTGAATCAAGGTGATTGGGTCCGGTAGCAGGTGAAAACAAGAGGGTCAAGGTGGGGTGCTTATATAGGCTCCTGGGAGGGGGTGTGTACCAGGAGCAGCCAATCAGGGCACATTCCTGACAGGTACAGCAGGTGAACTATCATACCTGCCAGATAGGGGCAGTTATTTAACTGAGGTGCTAGGGGTAGCCAATCAAAATTGAGGTGGTTGAGGCTGGTCAGGCTGGTCAGGGGCCATCTTTGCTCACTCGATGGGAGAGGGGATAAAGGAGTGAGAAGAATGTAGCCTGAGTGTCAGCCCCTCATGCTGATTAGAGGGACCCTATTTATGGGGTGCTTTAAAAATCCCCAACACTGAGTGATGATGCAGTATCTGAAGGTCCTAGCAGCTGGTGTCCCCTCCAGGATCTGCCTGTGTTAGCCCCTGACCTGGCCACACCTTCTCTGTGAGCAAGGGGCCGTGCCAAGTGACCATCAAGTGTTACTCGGGGCCACAGGGCCCGGTCCTGCTTGTGGCAGGTGTAGTGGGACCCTCTGTGGGACCAGTGGCTGCTGACCTGCAGAGAGGACCTGATGCCTCGGGGGGTGTCCTTTGTCCTCAGAGTGCGTGGAGGGCCCCAATGTTGGCGCCATTGTCGGGGGCACTGTGGCAGGCGTGGTGCTGATTGGCGTCCTCCTCCTGGTCATCTGGAAGGCCCTGACCCACCTTAGTGACCTCCGGGAATACAGACGCTTCGAGAAAGAGAAGCTCAAGTCCCAGTGGAACAATGTAAGTGGCCATGTTGGGGTCCCCGGCAGAGTGGAGGATGCCCCTCATCCTCTGCAGCCTCTCACAGCGGGGCCGTAGGATCTATGAGGGACCCCCCTCCCGGCAGCTCGTCCTCTGAGTGGGCGCTGCAGTGGGCAGCCCTGCCCCCAGCCCTGAACCCTGGGAAGGCCCCAGTCTGGCGCACGCGGAGTGAGAATTCACACTGGCCCCGAGGCCTCGGAGAACTGCCCGTGAACGTCCCCCGCTGACAGGCTGTGTGTGGCTTCTCTCTAGGACAACCCCCTCTTCAAGAGTGCCACCACGACGGTCATGAACCCTAAGTTCACTGAGAGTTAGAACTGGTGAAGACAAGACGTCAGGATCAGCTGGATGGGACCCCCCACACCACGCTTCCTCCATCCCGCGACACAACCGGCTTATAGCTCGCAACACTATTGCCCGTGAACCGCAAGCCCACTCTTTTTCTCTCTGCCTGGCAGGGTGTTTTTGTGGACTCATCTTTGGGGTCCCCCATCCCCTCCTGCCCTGTGCTGTCTTTCCTTGCAGCTCTGGAAAAGGAATGCCCCCTAAGTCTTAGGAGGCTCCAAAATGTCTTCCTGTGTGAGGTAGGAGGGCAGGCTCACCAAAAGTAGTGCAAATTTATTTATATTTAAACTCCACAGGGTATAAAACTACATCCCATTGATTATACTGTTAACCGCTCATGTATAGAAAAATAATAAAGCTTCCACACAGGGTGTCCACAGAAGCACACTCCGCGGTGCCCCGAGGTCAAGGCTGCCTGGATCCCGGGGCTTTGTTGCTCTTCTTTCATGCCCTGATGGTACAGGTCAGATTGGCCTTCTCTTTTTCTCTTCCTCACCTGTTGGTCCTAGCACACAGAGCCTTTCTCCAACCCTCTGTCCCAAGTGCTCAACAGCTTTCCAACAAAGCTGTCACAATCCCACACAAATGGTGGAAATGGCCATTTCCCCTGCCCCAGCCACCTACAGCTGCCTGTCAGAATGGGGTGACAGGCAGAGCACAAGCCAAGAGGGGTTGTATAAGCAGCTCATTTCTTGGGGGGTTTTGTTTTGTTTGTTATTTTTGGTTTCTTGAGACACGGTTTTTTTTTTTTTTTTTTTTTTTTTGCAGTACTGGGGGTTGAACCCAGGGCCTTGCGCCTGCATGCTTTGCAAATGGTGGACCACTGAGCTGCACCCCCAGCCCATTTTTTCACTTTTTGAAACAGGGTCTCGCTAAGTTATGCAGACTGCCTCTGGTCTCAAACTGGCGATGCTCTGCCTCTGCCCCCCAAGTCACTGGGATAACAGGTGTGCCCACCGCACTCAGCAGACACGGTCTCGCTGTGTAACCTAGGCTGTCCTAGAGCTTGCTAGTAGACCTGGCTGGCCTTGAACTTGCATCAAACCTCCTGCCTCAGCCTCCCAAGTGCTGCGAAGGGTGGGTGACCCCTTTTTGCTCCCATATCCCACCTTGGGTCTCCATCATTCCAGCAAGCCCTGAGCACCACTACCCACCAACTCCGGAGGCTCATTCTGTGCTGTGGAGTGAATACTGGTGTCCTCCGCCCCAAGATCACATATTGGACCTTAATCCCCAGAGCAACGGTAGGAGGCAGACATGGGAAGCATGCACTGTCTAATCCTAGGGTCACTGACAATGCCACTTGTACCAGAGGATGCTGACATTCACGTCTTACCCAGTGCCTGGGAAGCAGAGGCTACAGAGACCCTTGGTCCATCCCCTGTCTCTCTGCCCGTAGTCCCCGCTCGCCAATATCACTGACTGTTAGTTGAATTTCTTGACCATCTTTCTTCTTGAAAAAATGTACTTTTTCTTCTTTTTCCTTTCTCTCTCTCTCTCTCTTTTTTTTTTTTTTGCACTTTTTTTGAGGGGGTTGGGGGTTGAACCCAGGGCCTTGCACATCCCAGGCAAGTGCTCTGAGCTTAACTCTCAGCTCTTTTTAAAATTTAAAAAATTTGTGACAGAGTCTTGCGGCATTGCACAGGTTGCCTGTGGCCTTGAACGCTCAATCCTCCTGCCTCAGCCTCCCGAGTGGCTGGGATCACAGTCATGTGCCACCACACCTGGCCACATGTGCCTGGCCACATGTGCCTTCTGATCTCAGACTGTGCACAATGCCATTGTGTTTGTCTGAGGTGTCCTTACTGGTTGTGCTTTCTGGCTCATGTGCCACGTGGGTTGTTCCTACAGACCACTGCAAAGGTGTCTGTGAACTTCAGCTGTATTAAGATACACCATGCGCCCGCCTCCCTCTTTCAAATCTTGACTTCTGTGCAGAGAAAGTGGGAATTCAGGCTACAGTTTTCTTTTTAAACTGCATCACCAAGTTGTCCTAGGATCCAGTTGTGTTTTAAAACACCACTGCTGGTGGTGGTGTTTAGAATGCAGTAGGATTCCCTGTCCACAGGCTGATGTTACAAATGCCTCAGGTCCCTTGTTGTTGTTGTTAGGTGCCATCAAGTCGGTATCCGACTCATAGCGACCCTCTGTACAACAGGGGAAACACTATTGTCAGTGCTTCTCTGCTGTTCATAGGGTTTTCAACGGCAGATTGATTTTTGGGAGGGGGTTGCCAGGTCCTTCTCCCAAGCATACAGCTTCTGGTGTTCCCAGGCGGTCTCCCATCCAGGTACTAACCAGGCCCGACCCTGCTTAGCTTCCGAGATCTGATGGGATCGGATGCCACAGGGCTACAGCTGCAGGCCCTAGCTTTCATTAAATCAGTATTGTGTGCTGTGTCGCCAGGATGAAAACATGCTTGCTGCAGTGGTTTGACAACCAGCCTTGTGTCTACTATTGCTGCCAGTGGATTTTTAGACATCTTTTTGTACAATTGAAGGTTCCAGGAGGCTACAAAGCCCTTGTGCTTGTGGGACTATATCAAATCAGAGTACAATGTCTCCACTTAGGCCTGGAAACTTGCCAAAGCTATCTCACACCCTTTCTTTAAATGCTGACTTCCCAAACACACCCCCCAACCCTGCAACACCCCCACCTCACCTTGTTTATACATGAGCCCTACAGTCATCATGTTAGCCTTCTTGGCATTTCTTTTGTCTTTGTAATTACTTCCTTATTCCTGCCCCCCCAAACATATACAAAATTAGCCAGTCAGATAGGAACAAGATTGTGTGGTTACAACCCTAGCCAATAGGGTGAGACACAGCCCTAAACCTATGGTGGAGATAAAAACTGGAGCAGCTCTGCCAATATGCTTGCTGGCTCCCCTTTGTGCCACTACACACCCTTCTGCTGAAGTAAAGTTACCTTGCCCTGATACTTTTATTTCCCTGAGTGTCTCTCTTTGACATTGGGTGTGGGGCACGCACCTCTCAGTCCAGCCTGGGTGTTCAGACAGGTGGCACCGCCATGCACACAGATACTAAAAAAAATTCACTAGGGGCCCTTGGGTGAGGGTCATGGACTCCTGTGGCCCTCAGGAATGCTGCGAGAGGAGAAGGGGAGAAAGGAAAATCGTCAGGTGCTTTTGCCTTACAGGGACAAACACAGCTCTTTATTTCTCTGCCCTTACCAGGGCAGAGAGAAACCCAAAGTGTACAGCTTTAAGTGATAGCAGCTCTTATACTGCCTCAAGGGCAGATACTTCTGTGTTGGTGGTTTCGGTAGTCACGTGGAGAGAGTTCTTGCTTTGTTGGTGGTCAGACGGAGAGAAAGTTCTTGTCTAGTTGGTGTCCCACGAGAGAAAGAGTTGTATCCTTGCCTATGGTCCAGGAGAGAGGGAGAGATAGAGATGGAGATAGTGAGCTGCTACAGTGTAGCTCCTTAGGTAGCTTACCCCTGGAATGGCCTGAGCCAAGCCGATCAGCTTTGAGTCCAATTGTCCAATCAGGTTTGGGAGATTTATGAAGGGTTTTGTACAAACATCCAGTCAAGTTGCTCTTATTTTCCCTAGATTTCTAACTTATAAACCAGATCTCCAAAATCCATTTTCCTAGTTTTGAGGTTTTTGCCTATTTCCTCCCAATTTCTCCCTACAATTGGGGTCATATTTCCAACAAACTTGGGAGCTTGTCCGAGATCCCCATTCGCTTTTGGGAAGGGGCTCCTGTCCTCTGCTGAGGGAGATGCATCCTGCCATCTTGTTGTGGCAGCTCATGGGCTGAGGTAACTGGAGCTTCCCAACGTGGTGAATGAAAGGGAGATGTTGGTTGGGACCTGAACAAATGAATCAGCTCTTTCCTTGCTAAACACCAAACAAGAACTCAGAAAGTTTCTCAGATTAGTTGGTTACTGCCACATATGGATTGACTCATATTCTCTGAAAAGTAAAGATCTCTATCTCAAATTGACCTGAGAGTGACCTGACTCCCTCCTGTAGACTCCCAAGGAGATTCAACAGAGGGAAGAATTAAAACAAACCCTTTTTATAGCCCTGTCCTGGTGCAGCCATCATTAGAAAACCCTTCCATTTGTTTGTCAGTGTTAACAAGGGAGTAGCTTGTCCTTGCCTAAGAACATGGGAGTCGTCACCAACCAGTGGTGCTCTTAGCCAACCTCTAGATCCTACAACCGGAGGATGGCCAGAATGCAGCCAGTCTGTAGTAGCCCCTGCTCTACTGACTGAGAAAAACAGAAGATGAACTTTTGGAGGAAATTTAGTGGTTAGCACAGTCCACTAGCAGGTCAGAACAAATTTAAATCCAAAAGCAGGAAGATGGCTCACAGACAGATTTCTAAACTATGAGGCCATCTTATTAGAACAGGATGATATTACCCTAACCTCAGGCAGTGCTCTAAACTCACTTGCCTTATTAACTGGAAACCCAAAAGGTGAAACCCCCATCATCGAGGTGTAGACATCATAGATTACTGACCTGAAACAGACCCTCATTTAAAGTGGGAGTCACTTTCCTCCTGATGTTCTTAGGGGACTTAAACAGGTCTTAGGAATTAAATGAAAATGGCCTCCTCCTTCCTCTGGAAGAATAGAAAGAATGACTCAAACCTCAAAGAGCCATGTTACCAAGTTGAGTCTAGAAACCAGACTACCTTGGACCAAGTTTCTCCCCATAGCCATTCTGAGGCTCTGGATGGCCCCCAAGAGGGGTACTGGCTCCTCTTCTTATGAGATGTTTTACAGATTATCCTACCTGGGTCCCACTGCTGACCTCCTTACCTTTGAAACCCAGAATCAGTTTCTCAAAAACCATGTGTTGGGTCTGTCCTCCACTTTGCTCTCTTTTAGGCAAAAGGGTCTCCCAGACACCACCCCTCGAATTTCTAGCCCATTAACATCGACCCAGCGACTATGTGCTAATCAGGAGCTGAAAAACAAGAAGGACTCGAACCACCTTGGGAGGGACACTTCCTCGTACTCCTAACCACAGACACTGCTGTTCGCACTGCCAAACAAGGCTGGGGCTGGACTCACACAGGAGCACAAGGAACTGTCCAGCCCCTAAAGGGAAATGGGTCATCACATCAGGGCTCACTCCTACCAAAGTACCCTGAAAAGGACCTAATAATCATTCTTTTCCTCTCTCTCTCTCTCTCTCTCTCTCTCTCTCTCTGTCCTCTCTGTCTCTTCACTATTAATATAACACACACTGACTCTCCTTTTATCTCAATTTGATTCATGTTCAATCATCCTTTGTGAGAATGAATGAAACCAAAGACCACTTTCTAATACTGATAAGTACCTCTGTCTCTGTAGGACTACAGGAACTAAACACGAATGTAGTGCTTTGAGGAGAACTTGTCAGGACTGGGATGAAGTGTGGTGGACTATGTCATATCTAGTGTGGACCTACACACCTCCTCCCTCCAATGCTATGAAGGCATTAAAAGAAAAAGTATAGCTTACTCGAGGATCTACCTCCCCCAACTATAACTCCTTAAAATGTAACCCGTTACTCCTTTCACAAATAATCCCAGAACAATGACTCAGTTCCCCTTGATAATAAAATCTCATGGGTTAGGTGCTAATATTACCAGAAAAGACCCCATTGGGACATTTTCCCTAAAATCAAGCCATGGGCCCCCATAGGTGAGACCCATGCAGGCCACCCAATATCCCCTATGAGTTCCAAAAATGCCCCTGCTAAGGTAATCATGCCTGCAGCTGTATCATAGGGCATCTGATCCTGTCAGATCTCAGTAGCTAAGCAGGGTTGGGCCTGGTTAGTCCTTGGATAGGAGACCACCTTGGAACACCAGGTGCTGTAGGTTTGGGAGACAGACCCAGCAACACGCTCCCCCAAAAACCCAGCCATTGAAAACCCTATGAATAGCAGAGAAGCACTGCCAATAGTGTTTCACCTGTTGTGCATAGGGTTGTTATGAGTTGGACACCAACTGGATGGCACCTAACAATAACAACAAGGTAATCATAAGAGAGGTCAAAGATCTATGACAAATTATTAACTATAGAAACAAGATACAAAGTCCTAGTTGGACTGGATCAAATATTCTGTCCAGACCTTGAATGAAGGTGATTGTTATGCCTGTGTGACAGGGAGACTGAGACCCAAATCCTCACCTTCCCAATCCATGGTCATCAGACCCCAAAGGCACGCACTGTATGGTAGCTTTCTTTCAGGATCCCCTGGCCTGGGTGACGACTCCCTGAAGCCAAGGGCCTTGTGAGTCAACCTCTGAGGACCATGAGATGCCAATTTCACCTTGAGTCCCTCCAGACATGAGAGGAAATTGCCACTTATTGGAAACCTGCCAGGGTGCAGTGAAAGCCCACCCTTCAAGGAGCTCCAAAATCAGTCTGCCGTAAGCGTCCCACAAGCAGAAGTCTGGTGGTAATGTGGAAGGGAATTATGCGGGTATTTGCTGGTAAACTGAAGAGGCACTTGCGCTTTGGTACAACTGACTACCGCTTTACCCTTGCCATTTAACCAACTCTCGACCACACACACCAAGAGGACTCCTCAGGGCTCTTTTGATCCTTGTATTTACATTGATGGCATTCGGGTCCCTCAGAAAGTGCCAAATGAATTTAAAGCTAGAAATCAAGTAGCCACAGGATTTGAATATATACTATTTTGGTGGTCAACTATTAATAAAAAAGTAGATTGGGTCAATTATATATTCTGCAACCAACAGAGGTTTGTAAACTATAGCTGGGATCCTATTAAGGGAATAGTTGAACAATTAGGATCAGTAGCAAAATGACTTGGGAAAATTAGGCTAGCTCTAGATATGATATTAGTGGAAAAGGAGGAGTCTGAGTTACGAGAAGAACCCATTGTTGCACTTTCACCCTCAACCGTGCAGCTTCTGATGGCACCATTCCTAAGCCATGACAGGGACTGACAGCTCTAGCTAATGAGCTGGCTGAAAAGTTGGGCATGGACAATCCTTTCACTGACCTTGCAGAACACAGGTTTGGAAAACGGAAGGGACTCATGACTTCAGCCCTCACTTGCCTTGTTATTGTGAAGCAGGCTTCCAAAGAAAGACCCCTCTGTCTTCTTAGATCAGCCAGTAGTTCCTTATTAAAACACTATTTGTTCTATTGAAGCACTGTTTGTTCAGCTGAAGGTTGTTTAACTTGTCACAAATGTGTGTCTAAATCACCTTAGTTTCTACTAATTCTACTAATAACAGAGCTGTTTCAGCTCAGAACTGCTTACCACATACACTGTCTATCTCCTTGTTCCAGCCTGGAGGAATTAAAGTCCTCCCCTTCTCTTGGTGTATTGCAGAGATAACTGACCGCCTGACCACCTACCTCTGTGACCTTGCTTTGTCTTTCCTGACTCTGTTATCACTTTTGTAAACTCTCTGCCCTCAGGGACCTATAAGAGGTCCAAACTTCCTTTGTTCAGGGCTCAGTCTTTGGAAAGGACCCACTGGGCCATACACACTGGTGTAATAAAACTCTCCTGAACTTGCCTATGGTCTCTCCAGCCTCCAGCCTTGTCCCATAAGGATTGTATATATGTTATACCCAGTGGCTCGACCCCAGAAAAATGCTCCAAGACATAAACAAACGGATCGGGAGCAGAAAAGTTTATTTAGACCTGCCGGCCGGCTACTTTCAGTCCTGGGAGTGGACTTTCAGAAAGCAGCATCCGACTCACAGTGATTAGGGGCTTTATAGGGTAGGGGCAGAGAAACAGAATTATAGAAGCAGGAACTTTTTTATGGTAAAAGGGTGGGGGGTACAAAGTAAGTTTCCATTTTCCAGAGCTCAGCCCTTTATAGGAATTCCCGAATTTGATCTTTTTCAAGGTTATCTCGTGACACCACCTTTTTCTTAATCCAGCCCTTCAGCAGGCACAGCCATCTTGTGACACAGCTGCCCCTATCAGCTTTTGTTGAGGGCTGGTTTTCAAGGAACCAGTGACTTTAGAGTGACCTTGGGCCTGCTCTCACATATGGAGTACTAATTTTCTATTAGAGGAGGAATTCAAAGACCTAGAGAAACAGCATGGACTAAACAGTTCCTCACCCCATACCATGATAACCTCCTGCTCTGAGATATCTTAGAGCACCGCAGTCAGCTCCTGATGGACTCTGAAGAAAAGAGTCATAAGGTTTAAAAAAGAAATGAGGGAGTTGTGGGAACATACGTCTTCTCTTCTACACCAGAAGACAGTGTCCCCACTCAGGCCCGAAACTTGCTGGTGTTCCCACACATTCTTTCTTCCAGTGCCTACTTCCCAGAGGAGCCCCTCCCCTTCCTTTCCCACCTCACCCTATGTACACTGAGCCCTGGGGCATCATGTTCTCTATCCTGGTATTTCTTTTGTCTCTGTAGCTTTCTTTCTAACTTCCTTATTCTCCCCTTAAAAACATAAATTAGCCAGTCAGGAAAGGACAAGCTTGCATGGTCAAAACCCTAGGCAGTAGGGTGACACAGCCGGAAGCCTGCATCAGGGATAAACCAGAGTGGCCTCCGCCTGGCATGCCTGCCGGCTCCCCTTGGGTCCATTAGCTCCCTTCTGAGATACTTCTGTTTCTCTGAGTCTCTGTGCGACATCGGGGTCATATTCCCAACACCATGGAAGGCTTGGAGCAGAGACACAGTTTGCTGCTGCAAAGGCCATCTGCACCTGCACACGGACGGGAAGGGCCCTTGTCACTATGCTGAGCCAGAGGGAAGGTGAGATCTGCTGGCTAAAACGTCCTCTTTCATACACACCAATGACCTGTCACCCAGTCCAGGGGCATCAAGTGCAGACTTCCAGGAAACCCCCTACCAGGCCCAAGGAGATGGCCCAGACCCACAGTTACGGGCCAGCTTGGGTCTGCCCTAAGTGGGGAGACCACGGCCTCTGTGTCTGGTGGCCTGACCCCAAGCTCTCCTTTGCCCCCTCGTTGTGCATGGTGGCGGCTGAGGCTCATCAGGTGTGCGCCTTCGCCAAGATTGTGAGGTGGGAATGGTGGACTTGAGATTTGAGCCTGTCATGGCTCTGCCACCCCCAATGAGCCCTGCTTCTGGGCCTGTGGTCAGGGTGGGTGGCACCTGTAGATCTGGCTTTCCATAACTGCTGAGATGGGGCTGGGTGAGGTGAGGCTGCCCTGGAAACTGAGCATTTAAATAAAGACATTCTGAAATAGAGCCAGGAGGCCCTGGGGCCTCTCTCTGGTCACCAGTGTTTGTTCCAGGAACTGCCTCTTACCCCAATCTGACAAAGCAGCCCACTTTTATCTTCTGAATACTATGCTTTTCCCTTCTTAGGAACTGTCCACAGAACTGCGTGCTCGGACCTTAAGACTTGTTGTTGTTGTTAGGTGCCGTCAAGTCGAGTCCGACTCATAGCGACCCTAGGTACAGCAGATCGAAACACTTGCTGATTCTGTGCCAGGCAAACAATCTTATTTATGTTTAAGCCCATTGTTGCAGACACTGTGTCAATCCATCTGGTGGAGGGTTTTCCTCTTTTGCATTGACCTGCCACTCTTCCAAACATGATGTCCTTCTCCACACAAAACTACAGCTGCTGGATAGTCGGTGGCAGCACCCTCACTTGTGTGGGTGTCTAGGTCCTGACAAGGATCCAATCTTCCCTTTGCACCTGGCCTGGGCCAGGGACTGCACAGCTCCTTTACTGGAGACTCATCTCCACATCACTGTCCCACTGAGGCTGCCTTTGCAGAGCGCAGGAACAGGCAGAGGCCAATGGTGGCCCCTGGCCGGGAGGGAGCCCTTTCCACACTGGCCTGGGTGGAGAGTGCTGAAAGTCTAACCACTTTTTTTTTTTTTTTTTTTTTTTTTGGTGCTATGGGTTGAACCCATGGCTTCACGCTTGCATCCTTTGCAAGTGCTGGACCACTGAGCTGCACCCCTAGCCCATTTTTTTACTTTTTGAGACAGGGTCTCGCTAAGTTACACAGACTGCCTCTGGTCTTGAACTTGCAATCCTCCCGCCTCTGCGCCTCTGCCTCCCGAGCTGCTGGGATTACAGGCGTGTGCCATTGCACCTGGCTTAAGTCTAACCATTTTGAAGCCCTCCCAGGGAGAATGTTGCTGAAGTTTTACGGCAAAAGTCCAGGCTCTCAGAATCCCAACAAACTAGGCTTAGCCTCCCAGCCCAATGCGCCACTGAAAGAGATGAGTAGTGGTGAGGTGCAGAGGAAGAGATTTAACCCACGGGGCTATATTGGGAAGTCCAGATAAAGGGGTTCAGTGACCCCAAGTCCATCTTCCGGGTATGGACTTGAGCTTTAGGTTTAGATACAGGAAGAAATGCGCAGGGGCATGAGGTCTGCCTAACCGAGCCGTCCAGGTCACAGCTGGTGGTGTCTGATCATGATCTCAGCTCTGCTCTGCAAGGTGGTTTGAAGAAGTCCCTACTGCCTGAGGGGACAAGCCGGTTCCCACGAGATGATTGCTACCGCTGGGGTGATCTTATCATGCCGTGCTGTCTGGGAGGCTTTGCTGTTCCTGGAATCCAAGGTGACCGCAGGTTTAGGAAAATGACTGGAGACTTTCAGGAGCCTTCTGTTGTGTCTGGAACAGGTCACAGTAAAAAACTGACTGTAATCCCGGCACAGTGGCACACGCCTGTAATCCTCATGACTTGGGAGGTGGAGGCAGGAGGACCATGAGCTCAAGGCTAGAGGCAGCCTGCATCACTTAGCAAGACCCTGACTCAAAATAAAAACATAATAAATGGGTTGGAGGTGCAGCCCAGTGGTAGAGCACTTGCAAACTATGTGCGAGGCTGGGGGCTCAATCCCCAAGTGCCACACACCCCCCCAAGGTGACAGTAAGATGCCTCAGTTTCCCGTGTCTTTACACCTTCAGTCTCCAAAGGGGATGTGATGGGTTAGGAATTACCTGTTTTTAAGGCAGACACTCCTTAAGTGATTAATATGCCTACATGCAGAGTTAGGCAGGAGTCGGGCCCAAAGTCAGGGAGAGCTATA
Source organism: Pedetes capensis (assembly GCA_007922755.1). Taxonomy (NCBI): domain Eukaryota; kingdom Metazoa; phylum Chordata; class Mammalia; order Rodentia; family Pedetidae; genus Pedetes; species Pedetes capensis. The sequence continues at coordinate 181,764 of VMDO01001613.1, read as the reverse complement.
CAACATGAAGGTAGAGATATCAAGCTTTTTTTTTTTTTTTTTTTGGCGGTACTGGGGTTTGAAACCAGGGCCTTGCGCTTGCACGCTCTGCAAGTGTTCAACCACTGAGCTGCACCCCCAGCCCATTTTTTTTTTCTTTTTTGAGACAGGGTCTCACTAAATTACACAGACTGCCTCGGGTCTTGAACTTGCGATCCTCCTGCCTCCGCCTCCCAAGCCGCTGGGATTACAGGCGTGCGCCACTGCACCCGGCAGAGATATCAGGCTTTTATTCTGTTGTTAGTTTTCTGTGTGTCCAAGTGAAGACTCAGTGCTTTTCAGCAAAAGCGGTTTCTAAGGACCTGCTATAAGAAGCAGCATGGAACATGGCAGAGAAAATCCAGTGGCAGAGGAACCCAGACTCAAGCCAACACCCTGACCTGCCAGGAGCAAGTTTATTCAGAACAAGCAAAAGGGGTGGGGAAGGAAGCCCATTCCAAAAATAAGCCTGAGGAAGGGACTGCTGAAAGGGGCTGAGGAAGGCTGGGGGCTCTGTGAGAAGCACAGGCAGGCAAAGCTTTTGAAAAGGGAGGGGGTGGTGTGCTCCCCTGCAGTTGGCATCTCTGGAACATTGTCAGCTGGGGGCTGGTTTGTTTCCAATGTCCGGCCATCTGGACACCTGGTCTTGGTTATCTGGGACCTTTTCTGGGGCTTCTGACCTTGGAGGCCAGTTTGGGCGGCTCTTTACTCTCTCAGAACACTTTCTAGTGCACAGAGTTGAATCCCAGCACGCTGGGAGAAAGGGAAGGACCCACAGCCCTCCGCTCCACTGTTCTGTTCACCTGAGGGTTTAGGTACATGTGGAGCAGCTGCAAGACACGACCTGGAGAATACGGGGACTATCCGGCCCCTGAAGATCAAAGACGGCACATGCCTGCGGGGGCCAACGCCCCGCCAGTAGCGGACATCACCAGTTGATCCCAGCCTGCGCCAAGTGAGGCAGCACGGCCCGGCTGGCCAAGAGCAATGAATCCAAGAAAGCACGGTGACTCCCGCTTTTCTGAACAATTCCCAAATCCCCATTCTACAACTGCTGTGGAAATCAAGTTTCTCTCTGAGATTTAAATAACAGTGTCAAGCACACGAGCTTAAGGCGGTTTCCAGAGCTGGGCGCTGTGGCACACGCCTGTAAACCCCAGCAGTAGGATTTGAGTTTGCAGCGATGGCAGCCTCCGCAACCTAGCGAGACCCTGCCTCAAAATAAAAATTAAAAATAGGGGCTGGCAAATTTAGCAAAGTCTGTGGCAGTTTTAAGTTCAAACTGCTATAGTAAATCACTGGGCATTCTTAATACCTGAATATGGAACATGCACAGGGAAAGCAAATAACACTGCACTTTATAAGCACTGGATTGTAAGTGGAAAATGCAATGTCTTAAATAAAAATATTTAAAATTGGCACAGAAAAAAAAAAAAAAATAGCGGCTAGGAGTACTTGCCTAGCATGCATGAGGCCCTGGCTTCAACCCCCAGTACCGCAAAGACGAAAACAGAAAAACTTCTTTCACGTGGCGGACTTAGTGCTCACTGCAAGGTTACAGGCGGGCAGGGTCGCCCGATGGCGCAGCGACCACACAGGGCAGCTCTAGGCCCACCACCCCCACTTCCAGCACCCCTATTTCAAGGAGCCACTATCGTGACCCCAAGCCATTTCCGACTCAGGCTCAGACACTGTTCAAACTGGAAACACCCCACTCTGGCCTCCGGTGCTGCGCAGGCGCACTGCGCCATCGCGGCCGTCACCGCCCACTGTCTCCCCCGAGATGCGCAGGCGCGTTGCGCCGCGACCGCTTCCCAAGGCTGGCCGATACGAGGGGGCGGAGCTAGCCGGAGCCCGCGCCTGCGCACTCGCGTGGCCCCGCCCCCCCGCGGGTTTCCGGCGCCGTCGCAGGTCTCGGCTGGGACAACAGAGCTCGGCGTCGTCGTCAGGGCGCGTCTCGGCTCCGGCCAGCGGACTGACCATGGCTCCCGGCGGGCCCCGCGGGCCGACACCGCGCTGGCTGCCCCTCGGCGGCGCCGCGCTGCTCCTGCTGCTCATCCCGGCGGCCGCCGCGCAGGCGCCTCCTGGAGCAGGTGAGGCGCGGGGCCCGGGCGCGGGGCCGGGCGGGGCGCGGACGAGGAGGGCGGCCCTCGGGCCGCGGCTGCGGCCGCCGTGCGCCCCCTGCTCAGCACTGCGGTCTCCCTGGGCGCCCCACGGCCCCTGGCCGGAGCTCCCCCAAGGCCCCGCAGGGAGCCGGCAGCGGCGCGGCTGCGCGTCCTCCGCGCTCACCCTTCCCGAGCTGCGAGGACAGCCGCGGACACTCGGGAGCGTGCTGCGCCTCGAGGCAGGAGAGCAGGGCCTTGTCGGAGCCGCCGCCCTGGCGTCTGCTCTGCATCCCCTGGGGGCGTTCCGCACTCCAGCCTGCGCAGGCCGGGGTGGGGCCCGCTGGCGACGCCCGGGCAGTGCCTGGACGGTGCGGGACCCAGGCCCTCGGTGTTGCTGCAGGGTGGCTCCCGGGAGCGCCGGGCCTGGCGGGCCGCGTCCAGGCTTTAAGCTGGGAGGGGCTATTGGGACCTGTCCCCCTGGCTTGTGTGGGGTTCCCAGATCTCTACAGTGGCCCCTGGAGCTACAGGCGCCCTGTGACCTCAGCTCCACGGACCTTTATAATTAGGGTTGACCTGGCCCAGCTCCAGGGCCAGTATTTTTCTGGACTCATGTTAGCCCGGGCTCTGTCAAGTCTGTCTAAGTTTTGCATTCAGCTGTGCTTGGTGTTTGCGACATTAGCTGTGCAGCTGTCTTGGAGTGTGTCAGTAAAAGAGTTGACTGGCCCTGTGCAGGAAACTTGGGGCCAAAATTGAGTGCTAAGCACAAGTGCACAGCAAATACTTCTTACGGAACGCGAGGGGCTTCCCAGAGAAGCCTGGTGGCACATGAGGCGCTATCAGTGGCCAGGGCTGTTTGCTCGAGTGGTAGGTGAGGAAAGCAACCTGAGCAGTTGCTTGTGGCCCCTCTGGCTGCCCTGCTCCTCGCTTCTGAAGGGCAGTGGGGAAGTCGCCCACCAGTGTCCCTCCAGCAGGTCAGCTGAGAAACTCTTCCTTTCTCCAGATGGTGGCTGCCACCCCTGGAGGGGCAGACTGCTTCTCATTAGGACACCATGAAAGGGCGTGTGCAGGCGCCCTTGGGGTCTGCATTCACCTTGTCCCTGGAGCGGTCATTGCTTACAGCACTGATGTCCTCACTCTTCTCACTGAACATGGACTTAGTATGAGATTTTGACTGCTTGTCATCCTGTAGAAATGTTGTTGTTAGGTGCCGTTGAGTCCTGTCTGACTCATAGTGACCCCCATAGGGTTTTCAATGGCTGACTGTTTGGGGATTGCCTTGGGAATAGGTTGCCAGGTCCTTCTCCCATTTTGTGGTGCTGGGAATCGAACTCGGGACCTCAGAGACTGCAGAGCAGTGCTCTACCAACTGAGCTAAATCTCAGCCCTATGTAGAAATGTACCTACATTTAAAACCTCTTGTCTTTACAAGGGTACTGCATAAATTTAAAGAGTACATCCCACCAATCCAAAAGCCATTTTTCAGTATTTTTGTGTGTGTGCTTTGTTGGAGGGCAGACATTAGGATCCCAAGACGTATTAAAGGTCTTCAGAGCAAGATTCATGAAATTAAACGTTGACAGGGTTTTCGAACCCCTTGTTAATGAGGCATGGAGTCAGACTCCATCAACAGGTCATCTGGGGAAAGGCAGGCCCGCCCTAAAGGACCTCAGCTGCTGTCCTCTGTGGGAGTCCTAAGGAGCACAGGGGTGGTTGGCTCAGGTCACTGGGGTGGTGGGTCCCTGTAACTGGACTTGGTTTCAGGATGAGTCTCTAGCTCCTCTCTTGCTCCTCAGAGGAACGTGGCTTTTTAAGTGAACTGCTCAAAATAGGGCAGCGTGGGTGTGGTGCCACCCTCCCCCTCCTTCCTGTCTCCTGGGGCAGTGGAGTGACCAGGACTTCTTTGTCCAAGTGAATATCCACCCTCCTACCTGAAATTGACAATGTAGGTGCTCTCAAGCTTTTGACACAGAATTGGGGTGCAAAGCCCTTGGGGTTTTGTTTTGCTGCTTAGGGATATGGCAGGTGGCAGTCTGAGTTCTGCTATGCAACAGATGCATGACAATTAACATTGACTTGTGTGCGTGTGTGTGGTACTGAACCCAGGGACTTGGGCATCCTTTGCAAGTACTCTACTTCTTAGCTGCACCCCCAGCCTCCTTTTTATTTTTTATCTTGAGACAGGGTCTTGCTAAGTTAATGCAGGGTGCCTCTGGCCTTGAACTTGCAACGCTCTTGCCTCAGCCTCCTGAATCCCTGAGATTTTTTACAGGTGCTCATTCCTGCACCCAGCTATTTTGTTATTTATCAAAAGTCTCCCCACATACTTGTGTGTCCTTTTGTGCTGAATGCGTTGACTCACCTGAAGTTTCAGGAAAATGCTCAAAAATATTTCATGTGGTTTAATGTGTTCTGATAGAAAACATTTTTTTTTTTGTCTTTTCATTTAATTTCTAAAGCTAGAGTCTGAGAATTATGTAAAAGTCAATAGGTAGTGTGTAAGTTGAAATCTCTAAGTCATAGGCCCTCCCAGTCAGGACTTGCTCGCTCAGCTCTGAAGAACTCTAAGGGCGTTTTCCCTTATCTCCAGCACGGGGTTTTCTTTGTCCCATGATTAGGTGAGAGGTACAGCCTGCCACCTCTGAGCAGTGCCTGACTGTGGGGCAGCAGCAGATGGTGCGGGCATTTCCTTCCTGTGCTCGGTGGTGTGGTGCAACGTTTCCCAGGCTTTGGAGTTCCCGGAGTGAGGACTGCCTGGCGCTGGGGTTTTGCTGCTATTGCAGACCCACCCTGTTCTCGGCCTGCGGAGGAGGGCTGGGCAATTCTCCTGCCCCTTCCTCCTGGCCTCTCGTTGACTCATGCTGGCCGGTAATCACGAGGCCCCAGGGTGGACACAGTTTCGGCTGTGTACCTTGGAGCTCAGTCCTTTCAGTTCACACAGAACAGTTACCAAAACAAAGATCCTGGGAGGGGCGGCATGGGCCTCATCACTGCTTTCCCTGTGGCCACGGTCAGGCTGAGGAGAAGGCTGGCACCTTTTCTCCTGGATGACTTGAGCAGGGCAGAGGGTGGGTGTGTTCCGCACAGCCAGCTCCCCTCCACGAGAAGGCCTGAGTGCAGGGAACCTGAGGGGTGGTACAGCGAGCCCCATGTGACCTTGTGTCCCCTGACTGCTTGCTGGGCCACTCCCTGTCAGATTCTGCTTGCTAGTATCGCAGCGACTCGCAAGTTATTTTTTCGATTCTCATTGTAAATCGACAAGTAAAAATTCTGTTGCCTATTATTTTGGACATTCTTTTGTACAATTAGAACATAGTTACAAAAATGTGGGCATTCACTGTCCATACGATAGGTAGCCCAGGCTGGCCTCAGACTCAGGGTCCTTTTGCCTCCGCCTCCAGAGTGCTGGGGTCACAGGCGCACATTGCTATGCCTGACTCTAGTTTTTCTTTAGAGATAAACTTTTCCTAGAATGAAGTGCAGGAAAGTTAACTGTGTCTTGGGGTGTGTTGTACCTGTGTACCCCAGACCCCTGTCCAGCTGCATAATGCCACCATCAAAGTATGGTGCTTAGCCTCTCCTCTTCCAGTGTCACCCAGCAGCTGCTGTCCTTGCCGCAGGGCCCAGTGTCCTCTATAGACCTGCTTGGCCTTGGAGTCAGAGCGTGGTCTCTGGTGCAAGGCTGCTTTCATGATGGGATGTTTTTCAGGTGCATCTCTTTTTCTTTTTGTGGCTGAATAGTTTCACTGTACAGACATCACACTTTATGGATGTTCCAGTCTGTCTGTCTATCCTCCTAGAGGTGGACATCTGGGCTGTTTCCAATTTGGGGTTGTTAAAATACAGTTGCAGGCCTGGGCACAGTGGCGCACGCCTGTAATCCCAGTGGCTTGGGAGGCAGAGGTAGGAGGATCGCAAGTGAGACCAGAGGCAGTCTGTATAATTTAGCGAGACCTTGTCTCAAAAAGTAAAAAAATGGGCTGAGGGTGCAGCTCAGTGGTCCAGCACTTGCAGAGCTCGCAAGCACGAGGCCCTGGGTTCAACCCCCCGTACCACACACAAAAAAAGAAAGAGAGAGAGAAAGAGCCACGGGGGGGGGGGGGGGGGGGGGAAAAA